>PISW01009438.1:0-60937 GCA_004023785.1 Mungos mungo
TGGGGAGAGCCCAGGGGGAGGTAGGGGGAGGCAGGGGGAGGCAGTGGGAGAGCCCCGGGGGAGGCAGCGGGAGGCAGTGGGGAGAGCCCCAGGGCAAGGCAGGGGGAGGCAGTGGGGAGAGCCCCAGGGCAAGGCAGGGGGAAGCAGGGAAGGCGGGAGCACAGACGAGGACCTGGCTGGCTGACTCCGCAGCCATGGCCTTCTTCGCACATCAGCCCCGCAGAAGCGCTGGGGTGTGGAGCTGGGGCTGGTTAAGACCTATTAGGAGGGCGGCAAGCAACCTTTGGTGAGGTTTCCCGCATGGAGGATGGGGAGGCGAGTCAGGGATGCTGGAAAATCAAGAAAAGAGGAAACTCTGGGGGGCGGGAAGGTGCCACATCAGGGGCGGATAAAGGTGCCTGTGGGTTTCCAGGGGAACACGTGCGGTGTGATGTCAGACCCACAGGGGTGCGTGGGGCCCAGGGGGAGCCCAGACATCGCAGGGCTGCCCAGCTGTGGGGCGTCACAGGAGCCGTGGGGCTGTGACGTCGTTCAGCCTGGAGTGCGGGGTCCCGGGGCCCGCCGGTGTGTGAGCGCAGCAAGGAGGATGGGAGGTTGAGAACACATGGTAGGACAGGAGAACGGGGAAGAGCGCCCCGGATTTCAGGGCAGACGAGGATTGTTTCGGTGGGGCAGGTGTCCGTCCGCGCCGGCCCTCCCCAGCCCACGGTCTCCCCTGTGGAGCGAGGCGCCGCGGTGGAGGAGTTAGCCCTGCTGGGGGGCTGGGGGCTGGGGGCAAGTTCACCCCAGGCCACGGGGCCTTCTGCGTGGGAGGGAGCGTTTACCCACCCGCACTGCTGGAGAGTGGGACCTGGCGGCGCAGCCTGGCAGGAGGTGATGGGGACACCAGATGTCCACACTGCGTCACCAGAGTGGGGGGCCAGCCCGCCGCCTGCAGAGGTTGCACTGGGCTGAGCAGAACGCCTGTGCCACAGGGACTGGAAGCCGGGGAGTAAAGGCCCCTGCGGCCCAGGTCGGACACCATTGTCCCAGACAGAGGGGAAGAGCTGGAGAGGAGTGTTGGAGCCTTAGGAGAACAGAGTATCCCAGGCTGTGAGGTGTGGGAAGAGCTGGCGGTGGGTGCAGAGCTCTGGGAGAGGGTCCTGGAGGAGGCCTGGCTGCGCTGTCTGTGTGCAGCCTGCAGCTCGTCTGTCGCCTGTGAGCTGCCCCCGATGAGCTGCTCTTTCTACAGAGGGGGTTCAGGGCTGCTCCTGGGATGCGTGTCTCCGCTGATGGGGTTCAGGGCTGCTCCTGGGATGCGTGTCTCCGCTGATGGGGTTCAGGGCTGCTCCTGGGATGCGTGTCCCTGCAGAGGGGGTTCAGGGCTGCTCCTGGGATGCGTGTCCCTGCAGAGGGAGTTCAGGACTCCTCCTGGGATGCGTGTCCCTGCAGAGGGGCTTCAGGGCTCCTCCTGGGATGCGTGTCTCCACAGATGGGGTTCAGGGTTACTCCTGGGATGCGTGTCTCCGCAGATGGGGTTCAGGGCTGCTCCTGGGATGCGTGTCCCTGCAGATGGGGTTCAGGGCTGCTCCTGGGATGCGTGTCCCTGCATATGGGGTTCAGGGCTGCTCCTGGGATGCGTGTCCTTGCAGAGGGAGTTCAGGGCTGCTCCTGGGATGTGTGTACCTGCATATGGGGTTCAGGGCTGCTCCTGGGATGTGTCTCCGCTGATGGGGCTCAGGGCTCTTCAGGAAGCAGGGGTGTGTTCTCTGATGCTTGTGATGGATGGAAATGTTCACTTGGCTCAGTTAGCCTTTAACTAATGAGAGTAACTTCTTCCTTTTGAAGGAAACCTACTTTGGCGAGTATTCCGACTCCAGTGACGATGAGTCGCCCCGACCTAGGAACTCTGCTGCCGCGTCTGGTTCAGAAGACGAGACGCCCGCACCACACTACTCCGGCGCGCCCAGAAACAGTCCAGGAGGGAGGGGTGCCTGGGGGGACGCCCTCTCGCCACGGGAAGCCCCCCAGCCTGAGACCACTTTGGGAGTGAATGAAGCGATGACGGTGGGGTTTGGGGCAGCGGCGGCCCTGAGGGAGCCTCCAGCCACACGCTCCTCCGCTCACGAGGCTCCCTGGGCCGCGTGCTCTGAGCCCACGAGCGATGGGAAAAGAGGCGTTTTGGATGAGGCACAGAGAGAGGGTTGGGAGGTGCAGACTGAGGACCCGCGGGATGGGACCCTGGGAAGCGTGCATGTGGGCACGTCCGGCAGCCGGGCCCGGGACAGGGTCACGGCCATCCGCACGGCTGATGCGCACCACCCTCCCCCCGGCGGCAGACCATTCAGTGAGCGCACGGAACCTGAAGGAACAACCCTCCTAACCCGAATGATAGGATCGCCCAGATCACAGTTCACTACATGGACACGAACTAACGAAATCCCTTTTGAATCCGATCATGTATCCGTTTCTGACCACTTTCAGGGAATGTGTAGAGTGTTGGGAAAAGACAGAGATGTTCGAAGGTTCGTTTTAGGAGCCTCGCCTGAACCGGCAGACGACGCGGGTCACGCAGTGGGCGCCAGAGGACTCGGCGTTGACGCCAGGCCCCCTTCCTCTTCTACCTCGCCAGCGTCGTCCGTCTGCAGTGACTCCCAGCCGCGCGCCGACACGTACGCCCCTGACGCAGCCCCTGCCGAGCCGCCGCGCCCAGAGCACAGGCCACAGGCCGAAGCCTTCGCCGTGCTAGGCCTGCAGCCTGAGCCGCCGGCGCGTCCTGCCCGGGAGAACCCTCTGGAAAAGAGCTTGTGTGCTTTGAGCCCCGAGTTGGGAGCTTCAGGTTGTAATAATCTAAGTAGCAGTGAGGTCAAGGGCACAAGCCCTGTGCCAGGTGTGCCCCAAGTCTGCCCGCTTCCACAGTCGGTACTTATGAAAGCCATGAAAGAGGCGCAGTGTCGCAGTCAGGGTCCAAGAGCGGAGCCCCCCCTGCCGAGAGCAGACTCCACGTCGTTGGTGGAGTCTCAGTGCGGCTCGACCAAGAGTGGGTTTGGTTTTGTTAAAAGCCCTTCCTGGCACCACAGTGACCTGTCAAGGAGAGAGAGCGAGGCGAGGCCGAGAGCTCAGTCAGAACATGCACAGAAGACCGACTGCCAGTCTCCAAAGGCAGCGCCAGCCTTAGGAAACAGAGGGCCCGCGTCCACACCTGAACTCGCCAGAGGAAATAACCCCGTGGGGCTCAGGGCCGCTGCATCACTGTTGCCTAACCAGGTGTCGGTGATCACCAAGCAGGCCAGAGCCGACACGGCACAGGGCGCCAGATCGGAGCACTGGGGACCACAGAGGACAGAGCCTGCCTTCGTGACGGCATCTGCGGCGGGACGTGGGGGCGAAAGAGAGGACCCGGCCCGCAGCATGCCAGGGGTGGCTGCTGCAGGCAGGACCTCGCCTCAAGTTTCTGCCTCGCGGAGAAAACTAGATTTCAGTTTTCCAAGTGATTCTTTACCTGTGGAAAGTTCTCACTGTTCCACCAATAGCACACTGTCTTTCTCTTGTGAGAACATGCCAGTCCCGAACCAGGATGTCCTGACGGAAGCCTCAGTGCAGGAAGGGGTGGGGGAGCAGGGCCCGCTCCTTCGCGCCCCGAGTGTGGGCTCGCCCGGGCTGGCCAGGGATGGCCACCTTCTGGCCGTGCCTGCGCCCGTGTCGAGAAGCTTTCCTGGTGGAGAGGCTCCGTGTGGGGGCTCGGTCACATCTGGCAGGGAGGCCCCGGCCGTCTCTGAGGACCCCCCTTGTGGGCGGCAGAACCTGCAGGGGTCCCTGGAGCTGCCGTCGCAGCCTTCGGGCGTTGCTTCTCCTGAAGACCCCGGCACCGTGGGGACAGCGAGTCTCAGCAGAGATGAAGAGGCGCGCAGGGGCCCTGAGGGCAGCCTGGCCGCAGCTCCGTGTTGTTACACGGGCATCCGGGAGGCGGGAGGGGGCGACACGGAGGTGGAGAGCGAGGCGCCCAGCGGCAGCGAGGGTGAGAGCGAGCCCGAGGCCATGAGGGGGGCCGCCGGCGCCTCTGGGGAAGGAGCGGGAGCCCCGGAGGCCGGCGCGGCCGAGAGCAGGCCTTCCGTGGAGGTGGGGTGTCTGGCGTCGGCCCTGCAGGACTTCAACATCAGCGCTCTTCCGGAGATGGACGTGCTGTCCACGTCCGAGGTCGTGATGTTTCTGGAGAGTTGTCAGCTAAGGGATTATAGTTCTGGGGACTCTGTTTCCGAATGTTCTAGCAAAGGAACCCTGATTAAGGAAATGAACAAAGATTTGAAGCAAGACGAGCTGTCAGAAGAGAAGTACCAGAAGCAGCTCTGTGAAGAAGAAGGGCTTGAAACGTCGGAAGAGTGGGTCGAGTCCGAGGAGGAGGAGGAGGAGGAGGAGGAGGAGGAGGAGGCGGCTGCGGCGGCGGCCGGGCTTCTGCAGGGCGCGCCACGGCTCTCCCGGCGCTCCCTGGAGACTCTGTCCGAGGTCCTCACCAAGATTGGCCAGGAGCTTCAGGCCGGCTTCGAGGGCTCCCCTGGCAAAGATGCTGCCGATTTCCTGCTCTTAGATACTCCCGACTCCCTGGCTGCCGGGCCTCCCGGAGAGCACGGCCCACCTCAGGAAGCTGGGCACCTCGAGTCACACCCCTCAGGGCTGCCCCCTCCAGCTCCCAGCCTGGGCAGCGACCCCGGCAGCAGTGCAGCGGGGAACGGAAGCGCTCCCGGTGGCCCTGAGGCTGACTCAGACCTCACCAGCCTGGTCCGTGGCGGGCCAGAGGGCCTGTCAGAAGTGGCAGAGCGCTCATCCCTGGGCACCGACTCGGGAGCGGGGCAGAGGGCAGAGGGCAGTGCCAAAGAGGAGGCGGAAACGACATTCCAGTGTCAGATCTCTACGGTAACCTCCGAAGTCATAAACGTGCTGATCAATAAGGATCAGAACCTAGTCATTGAAAAGGGGGACCACTGGACCATCATCAACGGGGTAGCTCTGATGCCACACGTGGACCAGCTGATACTGTGCGACACGCCGCAGGGCCTCCCTGTCTCCCCGGAGCCAGGAGCCCCGGGAGCGGGTTTCTTTTCCGTCACTGCTGTGGACACATCCCCGGAGACCGGTCACTCCGGCCCCGCATTTCCAGAGCCCCAGGGCACCAGCCTCGCGGGAGCCCCGGAGGAGACCTCCAGCAGTAGCCAGAGCACCAACTTCGATAAAAGTCGTTTGCGCAATAGGCCGGTCAGACCTAGTGTGAGGCTCAGCTCCGAAATCTACGACCAGAACTTCGAGTCCCAGGTGGTTGCGTCCGATCACACATATTTTAACTCAAAACTAGAGCCGTTCAGCAAGAATAAGAATCGATCAAAGGTGTCCAGCAAAGATCCGTCAAGCAAGCCGGCCAAGACCTCAGCATCAAGCAGAGGCGAAGCCAGTCAGAGCGAAGGCCTCCAGTCATTTGTCGGGGGAAGAGAGAACACAAAGACCCAGAGAAATCAGACTCAGACCATCCTAGCCAACGCGGACACGTCAACCCCCACGGACTGTTCTGACACCCTGAGTAAAATACGGCAGGAGGTGGGCCCCCCCCTGCCGCCCCTGCTCGCCCCTTTGGTCGCTACCCCGCCACGGACGTCCCAGCCGGGGTCCCCTCTGATCGCCGCGTCCACGCCCTCCTCCCCCGCCTCTCCGATCGGCCCCCTTTCTCCCTTGTGTGAAATCCCAGTGCCCCCTATGATGTCTCCTTTGCCAGAGGAGCCCGGATGCCCCTCGCCCCTGTGCACGTCCCCGTCCACCGCACTAGCTGGTGAGAGGATCCTGTCGTCCCCCCTGCAGTTCTGCGCTGCGACGCCAAAGCACGCCCTGCCCGTGCCGGGCCGCCTGCCCCCCTTTGCTCCCGCCCACCCGGCTGTGCCCGGGCCCCAGGAGAATTCCGTCAGAATCCTGGACACCATGTACCCAGAGCTGTCGGCCAGGGCCCGCACCCTCAGCATCCTCAAAGGGAACCTCCAGCTCTCTCGGGGCCCGCCTGCTGACTGTAAGAACTCACCAGGGCCTGTCAGCGCCATCACGGGGTTCAAAGCGATCACCTCAACCTCCACCGCCTTTGTGAAAACGGGGGGCAGCTCGGGGAGTGACTGTAATCAGGATAAGCCAAGAGACCCAGGGACTCACCAGGATTCAGGCGGGAAAAGGACGTTGTCCGCGGCTCCACTGAGGAGCGCTAAAAGATTGCGGCTGGACAGCGGGTCCCCAGAACCGGAGCCTGGGAGCACCGCCACGGAAGGCGTCCACAGGGCCCCCCGAAGGGGCCTCCCTCAGGTGGAGAGCGTGACGGCGGCGGAGGAGAGACAACCTCTCACTGTCAGCACAGCCTCCCAGCTGCCTCCAAACCCAAAGGAGACGGTGGAGTCCCACGACAAAGCCATCGCCGGCGCCCTGAAGAAGATCGCAGAGTCGTCCTTTGACCTCCTGCCTGTCATCCGGAGCCACGTGTACGTGGGGAACATCTCCAAAAAGCCTGTGATGAGAGACCAGGAGAAGGAGGTCGTGTATGAATTTAGCACAACCAAAAAGGTACGTGGAACTTTTCTGTAAGAGTGTGGGGGGCTGTGTGCGCTCAGAGACGGTGGCTGCTCGCAGCACAGGGGCGGGTGGCCCCGAACGGGAATTTCATTCCGGGGCTGGACAGGCAGTGACCCGTGTAAACACTGTGACCCGAACTCGGTTTCCAGGCAGCACGTTACACACGTGCGATGTGTAGAGATTTGAGCACTCGTATTTGCCAAATACTTTATAATTTGGAAGAAAAAAGTATCCATCAGGACTACAGTTGTACATTTTCCATCCAGTCCGCCATGTTGAAAGGCTCAAAAAGATTAGCTTCAAAGCAGCAAATCCTTCGCGTGTAGCGGAGCCTTTCCTCCCGTGAGTGGCGCTGTGTGCACCCGAGAGTGCGCGTCTTTCGGAAGGTTCGCTGGGGTTTCCCGGCCCTCCCCTGACGCGGGCCGCTTCCCGGCGGGGAGCTCGGAGGCGGGAGCAGCGTGCAGACCGACACACGGGTCGTTAGGACCTGCACAGGGTCGTGCCCTCCAGGTGCCCACGCTGAGCCCCTGTGCGGGTGACTTCTGCCCCGTGGGCCCGTCGTGCTTGTCCTCGAACGTCCTGGCAGCAGGAGTGGGGGGAACACGCGTGTCGTTTTTGTAGTTCGTGCCCTTTCAGAAAGCACAGAGCAGTACGGGTGGCTTTGAAGAGTTCATTTTCAAATGAATAAACGGATTGAATTATTTAATGCCCTTCTTCCTGAGTGAGAAAATCGTTGCCCAGTGGTTTTAAGATCTAAGCAGGATTAACGTGCAGAGCACACTGGGCTTCAGAAAACAGGAACGGGAGCAGGTTAGCGTCCCTGTACTGCACACCCAGAGTTACTTAGTGCAAACCGGGAAGTGTGCCTTGGTGGAGCGGTGGCGGCTCAGGGACCCAGGGGTGCTCGGGCGTGGCCTGGGGCTCCCACAGCCCTGGCTCCTGACCCCCTGGTGCATGGGGCCCAGTGGGGCGGGTTCCCCTCCACCGTCAGACAGGCACTGCTCTCCTCTACCTGCCGGCACGGGCCGGTCCTGTGGTCCCCACCGAGACTTTGTAGCTCTTAGCTCTTCCGTAGGGAGAGAGAGAGAGCCAGCTGTGTGTGTTGCCTTTTCTTTTTGTGTCTCAACCCAGCATCTAGCAGAGTGCTTGCTCCACTCCATCCTCTCAGAACTGAAGATCCAGAAGATCTCCCTGGAGCGCAATTACATCCACGCGCTCTGCAGAGTGTACGTGGGCATCTGCCGGCAGCTGGGGGACCTGGAGCGCGCCCGCCTGTTCTGCTACAGCCTGCTGAAGGAAGGTGCGTCCGCGGGGGCCGTTCTGTGCGGGGTTTGCGTGTCTGCCTCACGCTCGGGCTGTGCTCGCGGCCGGCCGACCGCTGGGGGTCTCGGCAAGTACATGGACTGTGTGCGCGTGTCCCCGAGGCCACGAAGAACCTCAGCCGCGCCCGGCTTTCCGGGGGAGGAGCTAAGCGGCTGACCTCATATCAGCATGTGCATTCCCCTGGAACACAGAGTGTCTGCTTACTGCGTGTCCCCGGCTTAGCTGCTCAGGAGTCCGCGTAGGCCACGCGGGATGAGGGGCGCTCTCAAAGTGGGCGACGGCGCGTGCTGCTGCGTCCCTGGCCAGGAAGGGCAGCACGTCCAAGCCCACAGGACGAGGGTCATAGAGACGTGGGCGGTCCCGGCCCCCTCGCCCCTGCTCCCTTTCCCCCCCCACGGACGGGTCAGCACAGAAGCCGCCTCTGTGGCCGCACGTCCCCCGTGGACACATCTGCGGACACTGAGACCGTGCACAGATGCAGTTTAATTGCATCTTAGAAAGTCTCATCTAGACTTCCTTTTTTAATAACTGAATTTTATTGTCAAGTGGACATTCACCTCATTATGCATGGTCTATACTGCTTTTTTTAAAAATGTAATTTATTGTCAGTTGGCCAACACACAAAAAGTCTGGAAGCCCTCACGCACCTGCGCGGGGCCCTGCGCAGGGGCCGCGCTAACCTTCTGACTCGGCGCGTGCAGCGCGCGTGCTGCCCAAGTGAGCGCGGCGTCGCGGAGGTTCAGTCCCGACAGGGTCGCGTGCGGGTCTGTCCCCCACGCGCGGGCTGCGAGCGAGACTGCTGTCCGCTGCCCTCTCCATCGCTCTGTTTACTCCGTGGGCCCTGCTCTCCTCAGCGGCACAGCAGGGTGCACGCTAGGCCTGGGGCCCCGACGCAGGCACAGGTGCCGGTGTGGCCCGGCTCGCCAGGGCTTCGGCGGCCGCGGGCAGGGGAAGGGCAGGTGTGCAGCTGAACCCCGCCGGGCTCCTGGGGCGCAGTTTCTTCCCTGGGAAGCCTCCCCTGCAGCCTTCTTGGGGCTCACGAGGGTACCTCCCACATGGACCCCTGTGGCCTTTCTCCCCTGCGTTCTGGGTCCGTCTTCACAGCTCTTAGGTCCTTCTCCTCCACGCGACCGCACACCCTGCAAGGGAAGAACTTCGTCCTGTCCCCACTTACCCCACCCCAGAGCAGCGCGCGGTCCCTGTCACGGAGTGTCTGTTGAACGAACGGATAGCACTGGGGAAGGAGGGTTTCAGAGTGTCTCTGGGCTCAGAGGCTCTATGTCAGAGTGACTTCTGAACTCGAGGTGGCCCGATGCCAGGGGGCACATCCGAGCAGAGTGAGGGAGAGAATGCCGGGCAGCGGCAGCATGTGCAGAGGCCCGGGGGCGGGACCTGAGATTTCAGAGAGAATAGATCAAGATTGTACAGCGAGTTTATGCTTTGACTCCTCTTCCCTTTAAACACACCGCAGGGTCCGACGAACTAGAACAGAAGACTGGAGAGATGCACCTCCTGCCAAACAGGGTGGAAATCTGTTGGCTGGTTCAGCCACATTGCAGAACACTGACCATTTCTTGTAAAATTAAAACACTGGTGACCCAGGGGTCCCACTGCTGGGTCCTAATCTGACGGAGGCAGAGACCTCCCTAGAGGGGCTCACAGTTCTCACGGCGTCTCCATCTGTAGCGGCCCGTGGCTGGGGGCAGGTGGACGAAGAGCAGGGGTGCTGTCGGGCAGGGGACCCCGCCTGGCCATGCGCAGCCAGGGACTGCTGACGTGTGTGGCCACACGGGTGAACCGCAGAAGCATCCTGCGGAGTCAGGGAGCCGGACGGAAAGGAGTTCATGCCACCAGAATCCATTTGTAAATATTTGAGGAAAAGCAACTAATTGAAAGTGACAGTCAGCAGACCAGGGCTGTCCGTATCTGGGACTGAGGGACGCACTGGGAAGGGTCAGACTGCGGGAATCTGGGGTGACGAAATATTCTTGACTGTGGCAGGGGCTACACGGATATATTCATTCATCAAACCGTCTGCTTGAAAAGGTGTGTGAGCCGCACCCGGGCCGGGCTGAGGAGACCAAGCCCGATGGGGCGGGGGCGCTCTCGGTAGGAGGCTCCCCTCGCAGGGTGTGACGGGTGCGAGCCCATCTCTGCAGACCGAGGGCCTTCTCCGTGTCGCCCAGCTGAGTACTGTCTGACGGATGCACAAAAGCCGGCCTGAAATGCCGCCTAACAAGTGGGAAGCCTCCAGGGCTGCGGAGTCTGCAGAGAGGGTCTGCCTTTGCTTCATGTTTTGGATCTTATGGCTCTTTTCCTAGTTCAGGGCACGTACGAGGGGTCGTGTTTCAGATGTAATCAGGAAGGTTTGCCAGAGCGAGGGGCTGGGGGAGAAGGAAGCAGAGTTTGAAATAAGGGCTCCCTCCCTTCGGGGTTGCTGAACCTCAGAGTTCCCGAAATCTGTTCGTAGCTCGTGATTTATTCAGTTGATCAGATGTAAATGTTTATCGTTGTCTTTCTTTCTGTAGATTTTCCAGAATCAGAAAAACTGACTCTGTTCATCGCGAACATGTGGCACGACGTGTTCCTCTCCCAGTCGGTGATCAACAAGGCCATGCAGCTGGTCGCCCAGCAGCGCGCCAAGGGGGAGGTGCGGAGCTGCCTGCGAGCCTTCCTCAACTGGGAGAAGGTGAGGCCGGCGTGCGCGTCCGGACTCGGGCTGACGTCTGGGCCGGCACTAGCCCGTCCGCGTCGCAGCCTCTTGGCGTCAGAGCCTCAGCTTATGCGTTCAGTTCGGGAAATCTGCACGGGCCACTTTGGGAAGAAGTGTAGACCCGTGTGTTGTGTCCATTTAACAGAGGTTTCTTTTGTCCGCTATGGACGGCTGGTGAGGTCCACGTGTCACGGGTATGTGGGCGCAGGGCTCCGAGGGGCCGGTAGAGGGTTTCCTGCTCCGGCAGGTCCTGGGAGAGGCGGGAGCATGGGGAGGTGAGAAATTTCAGCTCCTCGTTTTAGTCTTTTTGAATCTATATTCTTTCTTTTTGGTTGATGGGATTTTCACGTAAGTGTTTTGTTCCCGTGTTACTTGGTAACGAGTGCTGATGTGGCATCTAGGTTGGTGTCCTTCGCATGCGGCTGTTCCCTCATGAGAGTCTCTGGGTGTTGAAATGACAGTGGGAAGCTTGAAGAGGACATGTTGACTTCAGTGAGGGGTTGACTTTGGTTTGTTTTTAAAGGGCTGTGTATTAATTTCCTGTTAAAATCATCCTGCCTTATGCACGTACTGGAATTTTACATACCGGTTTGCTTTCCTTTTTAGTACTTTTTGATATTAATACTCGTTAGACTTCTATTTCCTTGTGCAAAGGGAAGGGCTGTTGGTGGGTGCAGGTTAAGGAAATACTGAAAAGCAGGTCTGTTACCATCTGTTTAGCAAGTCGTCTACACAGAGCAGAGTGCGGTCCTGGGAGGCGTTGTCAGATCCGGGTCCACCACTGAGGTAGAAAGGCCCTTCTGTCTCCTGCCGTTGACCATGATGGCTGCTGTCACACCACCACCCCCACCCCAGGTCCCTGTGACGCGACGTGCCTCTGCTGTTCCTCCTCCTCTGGCCTGTTCAGGATGAAAGCAGATATGGTGATTGAATGATAAAAGACATTGTTTATGAAGAAAGCAGAATTTTAATAAGTGTTTGCCCTATATCATATCAGATAAGAATATCAAGTCAAAGGCATACAGAAACGAGTGATACTTGGGGGAAGAAAGCCAGTACGGTCCAAGACTTCCAGGTTTTCCCCCACCGAGTGCAGCTGCCCAGTGGACAGGAAGGAGTAGACACAGCGGAACTCCCCAATGTATGAAGTCAGCTTGACTGAAGACTATGGAAGCCTGGAGCCTGTGTACAAAACCCATCACGGATTTGGCCGCACGAAAACCTGGATTTTTAAAGAACGAAGATTGCTGGGGCCCCTGGGCAGCTCAGTGTTTTGCTTGGCTCCAGTCATGATCTCATGGTTCGTGAGTTCGAGCCTCACATTGGGCTCAGTGCTGACGGCTCGGAGCTTGGACCCTGCTTCCGATTCTGTGTGTCCCTCTCTTTGCCCTCCCCTGCTCACAATCTGTGTCTGTCTGTCTGTCTCTCTTGATTTCTCTCTCTCTCTCTCAAAAATACATAAACATTAAAAAAAGACATTTAAGAAGTGAAGATTCCATATTCAGAATTCTCTGGTAGTAAATCAGTGAGATTTGCTACAAATAATTCAAAGCTTCCATAAATACTACTTGTCAATTGGCATATATGATCCTGGACAGTTGGGGACAATCGGGGAATAAGTAGGAACTCAAAAGTAAAATCAGTGTTTTGAAAGTCATTGAAAAGGAAACCCCTCCATACCAGAGATCTCTAGTTTTGGGGAGACTTATACTCACTAAGATAATTTAAATGTTTTCATTATGAAACAAATATTAATATGGTGACAATTATTTTAGAAATTAAAAATCTGAGAAGAAATCTGAAAAAATATATATAGCGTAAAAGGTAATAGTAATGAAGCAGAGAACAAAAAGAAAACACATAAAAGGAAAACACATGGCCTTTAAAAAATAGTGACGAAACAGATAGCTCCCAGGTCAGATTGATGAAAGAAGGGAAGAGGGAAAACATTGAAGATTTCCACGCAAGAAGGAAGGAAGCTGGTGCTGCGGGCGCGGAGAAGGGTGCGAGAAGGCGCTGGCCGCGTGCTGGCGGCAGGTCTGGAAGCCGCGGATGCTTTGTGACCAGACAGACAGCCTCAGATCTGGGGTTGGGGCAGAACACTTGAAGACACCGTTGTTTGCAGTTAACTTTTATAAAAGAGGTGAAAGGTCGATGTAAAACACAAAAAGCATGTATAGGCTCCACCTCAATTTTGCCCCATCTTTTAAGGAACCAAGTTATTCTAGTCTTTTCAAAGTATGAGAAAAGGTTGAAGGCTTCCTATTTCTTTTTGGTAACAAAACCCAATAGAAAAGAGGATGAAAAAGAAAAATTATGAATCCACTGTTAGGTATTTATTCAAGAGAAGTCGGATTAATGTCTCCACGAAGACTTGCACCTGCGCGTTCGTCGCCATGTCCTCGCGCATCGCCCGAGGCCGCAGTAGCCAGGAGGTGAGCGGGCGAGCGGACTGGTCCGTCGTGTACTGAACGGGTCAGCAGCAAGGGGGCGCGGTCAGACCACTGGCAGGTGCAGGGGCGTGGGTAACGAGCCACAGATGTGCGCAGCTGGGACAGAAGCCAGAGCGCGGGGTCTGGGACCGGCCGGCTGGCTAAGTTTTATGAATTTTATAACAAGACTGATATCTAAGGTCAGAAAGATGTTAGAATTTAAAGGACTTTTTTAAGGTTAAAAAGAAACATTTTATTGTAACTTCAGTTCTCCTATTTGTGGTCATGAACATTTGCATTTTTTTTAATGTTTTATTTATTTTTGAGAGAGAGAGAGAGAGACCATGTGAGCAGGGGAGGGTCAGAGAGAGAGGGAGACACAGAATCCGAAGACAAGCTCCAGGCCCCGAGCTAGCTGTCAGCACAGAGCCCGACACGGGGCTCGAACCCATGAACCGTGAGATCATGACCTGAGCTGAAGTCAGGCGCTCAACCGACTGAGCCCCCAGGTGCCCCGAACATTTGCATTTCTGTCTGGACTGCAGCCGATCTGTTTTCTACCTGAGTGGGTTCTGCACCGCGCCCGGAGCTTCGTTTTCGGGCCTGCCCCCCACCACACTCAGCGTCGGTTTAGAACGAGCATCAGGACTCAGATAAACATGGTTCCTTGTCCAAACTCAGCTTTCAGAAGGGGTCTTTTAAAGTTAAATGGTTATTCACTTGAGATGACTATTGAAAGGTGTTTTATATTTGAAACTCTCAATTGTATTTTGGTTTTTTTCCTTTTTCATTTGCTAGACTGCCCCTGTGGATGTGGGTTTCATGGTTTCCAAGCTGCTTTTGACCATACAGCTGTGTCCGAAAACCGAGTTCCAGTCCAGTGAGAAGTTCGGCGAGGACCTCAGTGATAACACCTGGGAGTACATCCTCGCCATCGACCTGCTGTGCTGCCACCAGCGGTGGGTCTGGACGCACGACAACATCATAAGGTGCCCGGGCGTGTCACCGCCTCCGCGTTGGGGTGTCGGGTTGGAAGTGGTCTGTTGAGTGGCTGCTGAATTTGGTTGGAACGGGTTTTGCTGTTGAAGGCGGCGGAACTACGTGTAGATGACGGTTTGGTGTGGGGAGAGTCGGTGGAGCTGCCCTTGGAGGGCTTGTATTGCTGTCACGTCCCTTTGCTCTGTTTTCCGTGGTGCCGGTCACTTCTGTCAGTAGGTTTGTGACCGTCTCTCTCCCAAGGAGAACCGAGTCTCTGGAGGAGGGGCTTGGGGTCCCTGGTGTGTCCCGGCCCACAGAGCACTGCCCACCAAGGGGAGCAGCATGAGCCTTCAGGTTAGCCGCTCCTCTCGCCTGGGCCTGTTTCATGTACTGAGTCCTTGCTCGGGGCTTAGAGGGCTCTGGCGCCAGCACTGTACCACCTTTGGGAGGAAGGAGAAAATAGTTACTCAAATAATTGTTCTCATTAGATCTCAATTTTCTTGGAACCCTGACTTTGAAAGGTTGGGTTTTTTTGGGTCTTTTGATTATTGTTTTGTTTTGGGTTTTTTTTGAGAGAGAGTGACTGGGTGGGGGTCCAGATGGAGAGGGAGAACCCCCAGCAGGCTCTGCACTGTCAGCGCAGAGTCCGATGAGGGCCTTGTTCCCACGAACCATGAGATCATGACCTGAGCCAAAGTCAAGAGTTGGACGCTTCAATGGACTGAGCCCCCCAGGCGCCCCCAAAAGACTGAGTTAAAGGAATTTATGACATTGAAAAGGATCTACAAGGGACTGATAGTGCATCTTCTGGAGATACTTGTGTGTAATCTATGGAAAAGTGTGCTCTGGTTTTTCTTCTCAAGGCTAGGGAAAGATGAGCCGTGTAAACATGGAGCATTATAACCGGATGATGGGGCTTCTGGGTAGTGAGGCACAGCTGTGTTAAAATAAGCAGCTGCGAACGGATGTTCAGGTGTTGACATGAAGTGTCTCACGGTCCGTTGCTGACGAGTAAGGACGGGACGGAGCCGTCTGTCCGGTGTCGTCTGTAAAGGCATGCGTGCCTGGTGTGGGCCTCATCTCGTGGCTGCTGGTGGGAGCCCAGTGGGCAGGGTGACGATCAGACCACTGGAAGTGGTCCTTGTCAGAGGTGCTCTGGCCAGGTGCCCCCGCTGGGCGTGAGGACAGAGTGGAGAAGAGCAGGACCTCCGCCTGAGCACGTCCAGACCCGGATCCCTAAGGGCTGTGGTCACCTGCACACATGCAGGCTGGGGAGAAAAGTCTGGAATCTGCAAGGGTGTTATGTGGGGCACTTGTAAGTTACATTTCCCCCTGCGTGTTGTCACTCAGCTTTTCTAATACTGCACGTGCTGTATAAGGAGGAGACGTTTTCGGAAGGAGAGAAAGCACAGAGGAATTGGCAGTGTTGTGTCAGAGTTTCTAAAGTGCGGCTCGCTTGAGCTCCTTGCTCCTTGACGACACGCAGGGCTTCTAGAACACGGGTGCCCCGCGCACATCTGGACGGTGCCAGTGAAAATCCCGACCCCCACCTCTTCTGCTTCTGGGACCCCGAGACACTGTTCAGCTTCTCCCCTCGAAGCCTTGAGAAGTGGGTGAAAACCGTCCGGGTGCGAGCGGGGGTGGCGTCCTGGGCCGTGGGGGGTGCGTGAGCTGCCCTGTCTGCCCTCAGCTTGCCCTAAAACGTCTCATCTTCAGAAGCCCCTCTTCGTGGGCGTCTGGCTGGCTCAGTTGGTAGAGTGTGTGCCTCGTAATCTCAGGGGTCGTGAGTTCGAGACCCAATTGGGCGTGGAGCCTACTTTGAAAAATAAATAAAGTACTAAATAAATAAATAACATTTTTAAAAAGTCTCTCTTCTTTAATAATTGTCTTTCCTGGACCATTTTTAAGTTGTTAACATCTGAGTGACGACGTGCGTACGTTCTGTTCCTGCGCGCGGTGGTAAACACGTGTGCTGTTGCTGTTCCGTAGTAAGGAGCTGTGGCCCGTGATGGACAAGTGGATAAAGTACCGGAAAGGACACGCCAACGTCGCGTATACTCCTGACATTATCATAGCGTCGGTTCTGAGGCTGATTGGTGAGTTGTCTCTTCCATTAAGCTCTTTCTTATTATTGATCTGGGGTAGGGGAGTTGAGGTCTAGTCACGTACGTTGACTGAAACCTCAGCACCAGGAGGAGTGACATCACCATCCCCCGAGTAGACGAACTCTCGTTTCATCCTCTCCGCCAGCGATGTCGTTGGCAGGCGGGCGTCCTGCGTCCTGCCGTTCGCAGCCCACGCGCGCACGCCGCCAGGCGCACAGCGGGACACGGAGATGCTGCTCATCCGGTCCTGCAGCTCGGCTCTCTCCCCGCCGCGCACGAGGGTCCTTGCCGCCTGCCCAGCAGGGCCCGGTCCTGCAGCTCCGTGACCGGGGACGAGCGTTGTTTTCCTCCCTGCTGACGCGTAGACATGAAAATTGTTGTTTCAGCACATCTTAAATAGGCATCGATCTTCCCCGTCACCGATGAGGAGGACCTCAGTGCCGTTTTGGTTCTGCTCCCCCGTCGCCCACAAATTTTTATTTCTTAGTTTCACTCAGTTTTCCTCGTGGCCGCGTCGCTGACGAGGTGCCCTCCCAGCCCTGCAGGACTGCCCGCGAGCCTGCTACCGGGCGGAGGCTGCCCCGACTGCTGTGTGCGGGTGTGGCGCCGCAGACCCTGGAGGCAGTTAGTCACAGCTGCGGGCCACACCCCTCGAGAGAAGGTTTGGAAGTGGTGTTCAGGTTGACTCGGTTCATCTTCTACGTGGTCTGTCCCTGGTGGCGTCTGTCACCGCCTCAGCGCACGCAGGCCTCAGAACCTTGTGCTGAGGAAGCGTGTAAAATGGCTCAGGACGGCAGCCTGCTTTCAGGGAAGACTAATTTCACTAGAAATGACAGAAAATACACTCGGAGTGAGGGGTGCGAGCCCGGCGAATGCCTGCGGCCCTGGAGGAGGAGAGCCGCCTGCAGAGGTGAATAGAGGTGGCGCGAGCAAGCTGCACTGGGGGCTCTGCCGCCACACATGCCCCGCGGCCCCCGGCCCAGCGTGCGTCCCCGGCGAGAGGCAGGAAGGACGCGAGGGCCACGGCGACAGGCTGGTGGCGTGTGTGTCTGCACCTTCTCCCGTCAGCACTGTCTTCTCTTACACGCTCGGGAAAAGTGTTCACAGTTGGAACTAATTGATTTTACGTTGTGAAACCTTCTTGAAGACCGAAAATTAGAAGCTGTTAAGTCTGTAAATACATAGATCGACCTCGATGGAGTATCTTTGGAATTTTGAAACGAGCACGAAACTTTGTGAAGTCACACTCACAAAGTATGGTGTGATTTCTGCCACTGTTGTTGCAGGAGGCTGTCTGTTTGCACACGTGTTGGTTGTAAGGAGAGGAAGCAGGTGTCGGGAGTGGAGGGCTGCACTCTTGTGGCTCCCACGTGGCCCCCGGGCACCTGCGCCGGGGGGCCGGCCCCTCTCGTGCTGCGCCCCTGCGGCTGGCCCTCGGGAGTCCACGCCTTCCCCATTTGGCTGGTCGTCCACATTTCCTGATGGGCTTCTTAAAAAGTACCTGGATACTCACGTAATTAAGCCATATATAATTAAGGTACATATTCTAGGGATAATCAATAATGTATAACTAACAGTGGGTAGGATAGAATTATAGTCATAAATTTATAAATGTGATTCAGAGGAGTGATAACTAGGAAGTGGTAATGGTGAAAATAAGAGCAGAGTCAGGCCTGGAGAATTCTCGGGTCTACAGACACCCAGGGTAGCCGGAGCGACTTGCCTGCCGGAGGCGGGTGTGGAGACAGAGGGCTGGGGGCAGGGCCGGTGCCGGCCAGGGCCGCTCGGCTGGGCGGCTGCAGCCGCTGAAGCCCTAGCGCCGGGCGAGGGGGGCCGGGGGTCGGGGCAGAGCCAGGTGAGGCCCGCTCCTCAGAACCGGCAGGGTTGTGACAAGTTGTGTCCGGGCCAGATGTGCATGGACCCAGGTCCCGTGTGGAATTTGAACTGTTCCTAAGAAGCAGCTCCATTAGGGAACCTGCGTGCAGTTTCCGAGGCTGACGCTGTAGAATGTAGCAAATAAAGCCGTGGTTTGATAATAATGACACCAATCATTCCTCAAAGCCAGTATTTTACTAATAATGACACACTAGTCATTGATCAAATAGAGGAGTGTCCTTATTTTTATTTCCAAATTCGCAAAATCCTCAATGAATGTTCACTCCCTGGGAAACAGAAGCAGCCTCCTGTCAGAACAGCCCAGGGTCCAGGCGTGGAGGGCGGGGTGTGAACAGTGCACTAGCAGTGGTCGCACGTGGCTCTCCAGTGGGGTTCCTTCTGACGCACTTGGGTGACCACGTGTGTGAGCGTGGGGTGGGGTGGGGACCGCTCTCGGTCGGGGGGGAATGTGGAGAAGGGCTAGGACCTGCTTCCGTCCACTCGTGTCAGGGCAGGGCTGAGGCTGGAGAAGGCCAAGCCCTTGTCGGAGGTCCCCCGGTGGGAAGGGGCAGAGCCGAGGCAGACGTCTGTCTGCTGCTCGATTCGGTTGAGTGCAAGGCTGTGTGGCGCCGTGTTTGCCCCTCAGGAGCTCACCAGCCCTCCGGGGGCCGCCCGGGTCTCCTGCGCCTGGACGCCGGGGTGGCGCCTCCCGCTTCGGGTCACCGGTGTCTGCAGGCCAGACGGAAGCAGCCCTCTCTCGCCGGCCTCCACGCCGCCTGCCAGGCCTCTCTCCGCCTCTTTGAAATGGTCTCAACCCATGATCTCCGTAGCGTGCCTGCCACCTGCAGTCCTGAGGGGGCCCTGGGGCTCCTCGCCCCGCCCCCGCGGCCCCCCGGCCACCCCCTCGGCTTCCCTGAGGGCCTGGCCAGTGCGGTTAGCTCTGCTTTTCTTACTAGTGCTCCCACGTGGCCGGCCCCCGGCCCCGTTCCTTCTGGGGGGACGGCCCTTTCCGTCTGCAGGGCGGTGTGTCCGTCCTCTTGTCCTCGTCCAGAAAGTCCTCCCCCAACTCACGATTGCCTCTTATTTTACCCAATAGCTTTATTAATTTAAAGAACTTAAAATATCCAGTTCATTAAGCACTTTTAATTGAAAGAGAAGGCGCCCTTATGTTGTCCCAGGGCTGAAGGAGCCCATGTCCATGTTGGCACAGGCCCTTTCCCGTTCTTGGCTGTCACGTGTATGTTGAACAGCCCTAGTCGACCGTCTCAGAGGACAGAGGGGGGCAGACAGCATTTTGATCTAATTGGAAGCAGATAATGGAGAGATCGCTAATTGAAATTCCTGATCTCTAAAGTACATTACCTTTCAACCTCAGTGGAAGATTTCCCAGAAATTATCCAGACGTTTATAGTTTCATCCTGGACTCGAAGTTTTCCAGGCATCCATCCATCAGCAGGAACTTGTCAAGTGTCTGGTGTCTGACAGCCTTCGGGATGCCCGTAACCCGAGTTGGTTCCGGTAGGATATGCTGAGTGATACGGTGCTTTAGTATCCTGTGCCGCAGCCTCTCCAGGCTCAGAATGGTGGCTTGGGTTTGCACCTGCAGCTGAGGACGTGTACAGTATCGAGAAAGCGCGGACACAGAACGATGAGATTACAGGGTAATGTCCTAAAAACTCAGGGAAAGGACTTGGGTAAAAAAAGGGCATCCAAGTACATCTAGAATCCTCTTGGGAGCCAGCGCGCCTCCGGGATCCAGGTGGGCGGGGCCAGCTGCGTGGCCTCAGCATGGTGGCCTTCGCCTTCAGCGGACTGTAGCCTGGGGAGGACCCCCGAGCTTTGGCACGCCAGGCCCTGGCGGGGGGGGGGGGGGGGGGGGGGGGGGGGGGGGGGGGGGGGGGGGGGGCAAGCGCGTGCGAAGTTGGAAATATCGTTTAGCTAGTCACTTAAAATCGGGAACAGTAAACCCGCGTTACCTCAGAGAGAAGCGGCTGCCACGGAAAACCAGCCGGGGGCAGGACACACGCCCCCTGCCGGAGACCTTCGTGTCCGGGCCCACGTCCCGTCTGCTCTCTGCTCCGCACTGGGCTCGTGCGCTCACTGTTCCGCTGAAGTGCGTGAAGACGGCCCAGTTGTGTCCGGAGCTGCCGAGTGTTTTAATGCCTTTTGAGCTCAGTGCGGGTATTCTCCGCCACGGCCTTGGAGTCACACTGGCACCGGCTCCCCGCAGGGGTGCAGCGTGCTGTGTGGACCCCCCCAGGGGCTCCCCTGCCGCTGCACCGCTGCCCCGGCCAGGGAGATGCGGGCACTTCTCGGTCAGTGTTCTGCTGTGAAAACCATGTGGGTCTTGGGGACCCTGGGAGCTCTGCGGGCTGCGCCATCGCCGTGGCCACGCCCTGGGGTCCCTGGGGACTCTGCGGGCCACGCCTGTGTGCTCCGGGGCGCGCCATCACCGTCGCCATGCCCTGGGGACTCTGTGGGCCACGCCTCTGCGCCCCCAGGCTGCGCCATCGCCCTGGCCGCGCCGCTCACACCATGTTAGTCTGGAGCCCTGCCTGCCAGCACCGCGGCCTCGCCTAGGGCCTCCTGACCTGTCACAAATCCGCCGTGTCGCACGGAGCCCGCTGAGGCCGTGCGTTCCACCGAACCCCACTCCCTTCCCTCGGCGGAGAAAGCCGCACGTTGTGTGTCACCTCTGTGTGACCATAGAGGGGACGGTTAGCCGTCTTGGCCCCCACCGCCCCTACCCCCGGGGGGACAAGTGATGCCTTAGGGGTCCTGAGCTTTACTGTCCCGCCTGCTCTCTACAAGGACAGGCACCCGCTTCAGCTCGAGGGTCCTTCACCGGAATGTGCAGAACAACGTTATGTGGAAGAGGACGTAAATTTTACATTCTTACGAAAAGTTAACATTTAACCCAAGACTGTTTACGTTTTGGTTTCTTCCCCCCCAGGTCGGTTAGGTCAGTTGGGCCTGAAGGAGGGGTTCCCGTCGGCTGTGAAGAACATCAGCTCGGTCATCGGCATGTTCATCCAGCACGCGCAGGACGAAGGTAGGCCCTCTGCCTGCTGGGGTGACTGTAAGTCCTTGCGCTCCCGTTAGACCCTTTCTGAGTTCCTCCTGGGCGCCCTGCTCTGTGCCCTCTCCCCGCCTGTGCTGGGACAGGTGAGGGAGTTGATTTTTAGTGTGTTTATTCTTGAGAGAGTGCGTGGGCATGAGGGAGGCGGGGCAGAGGGAGGGAATCCTAGGAGGTTCCACGGCGCAGAGCCCCACACGGGGCTTGATCCCACGGTCCAGGGTCATGCCCTGAGCCGAAATCAAGAGTCAAACACTCAGCGGACTGGCTCCCCCACCCCTTGTCCCCCACTTTTTTTTAAATGTTTATTCAAGGGGGACTAATTTAATTTAATGTGCCTACATTTTAGCTCTGACGTTTGAGCGCGTGTGGGTTTTATGTTGTTTTCTTCAAATTGTAATTTAACCGAAGTTCAGCTGAATTACATTTTCATTAAAGAACTTGTAAATAGACGTAAGCTGAAGGAGAAGGAGCCCTAACGTCCGCGGTCTGTGAGGCCGCAGTTCCCTGCCGCCTCTGCGGGCCTCCCGCGGGCGCAGGGTGGGCACGGGGCAGCCCAGGGAAGGCTCCCGGCCCCCTCGGAGCTGCTCCCCCTCGCGGTGGCTGTGCAGTGGAGGAGGGCTCCGGGACCGTCCTCCTGCGGCTGGGGAGCCGGAGCGGGACCCTCCCGGAGCCCCAGCCGCCGGCCTGCGCTCAGCCCTCTCGCGGGTTCGCCTCCGCGTGGGGATGGGTCGTTCTTTCGCTGCGGGTTTTTTCCTTATATTTTTCGCTGCTGGCGGAAAGCGCCCTGTATTTGAGCCGCACTTGAGCAGACCGCAGCATTAACATTCCGAGTAACCAGCGTTTCCTCGGGTCCTGACAGATATCCCGTGGGGCATACAGCTGGCGGCCGTGTACGCGCTGTGCGACCTGAGCCCCAGCAACCCGGCGGAGACCTCGCGCATCCTGGAGGCCTGGCGCAGGGACACGTCGCGCAGCGTGCCCTCGGCCGTGCTCAGCTGCCTGGAGGAGGTCAGCGCCCTGTGCGCGGAGGACGTGGGCTAGGCCGCGGCCCGGCCCGGAGAAGTGCCTTCACGTGGCTCCGGCTCGGACGGACGCGTCGCTCTCAGAGCCCGGCCAGGGGCCTCGGAACCGAAGTCGTCGTAGAGGAGAGAAAACGCCCGGTCGCCGCGGCGCGGACATCGAATCCGGCGGGGGCAGGGCCGCCTACCCCCAAACCGCATCCATTTCACTTACGGCTGTTGTGATTCCATGACCTGTGGGTTGTGTTGTGTCTTGGTCAAACAACAAAGACTTGAACTTAGCCCTTTTTTGCTGCAGAAAGTGTCCTTTTAGTCGCTTTTTAAAATTGAGTGGCATTTTATAATGAATTTAATATAAAAGCATTGATTTGGTTCCTGAGGTAATTTTGGACTTGGCGCTGAAATGGTTGACTAGGAAGAAATGAATTGGCTAAGAAAGATCTAGAAGACTCTTCCACGGTCTTAGCTGGAAACGGGCTGCTGCATTGTTTCTCCAGGGGGTGCGCCACGGGCCAGAGGCAGCCCCGGGAGAGCCTTCGAGCCCCGTCCGGTGTGTCTGTGTCCTGTCCCCGCCGAGCGTCGGACCACGTCCCTGGATCAGGACAGGGCGCCCAGGAACAGAGCGGCGGGGCGGGGGCGGGGCAGCGCCGCGTCTCTGGGCGTGTCCCTGGGCGTGTCCCTGGGCGCCTCCCTGGGCGCCTCCCTGGGCGCCTCCTCCGGCTCCGGCAGGCCTGTGTGCAGGCCTGTGTGCGCCGTGTACATACGGACGGGGCTGGGATGGGTTCGCATCTGAGGAGGTTCCACTTTCGGAATTGTAGTATTTGTACATAGGAGATGGGTTTGATAACTCACCGCGGTTCCGATCTGTCTTATATCCGTTTCTTAAAACTCTTGTATGTGTTTTTTATAATAAAAAATAAAAGTAAGCCATGCATGTGATCGCCCTGATCCTTGAAGAGAGACGCTGGGTGTCGTCACCAAAGACGGGAACTTCTCCGCCGTGAGCCCAGGTGAGAGGGCGGCTCCGGGACGCACACCCAGGTGCCCTCGCCGGCCGGCGGTGGCGTTCTCCGAGGGGCTCTGAGCGACACCGGTGCCGCGTGCTGACGCGCTGGCGGCCCCTTTGTTTACTGACAAACATCGCTGCCCTTTAAAAATTACGTCTGACAACTGTGTTGTCACTCCTGCCTGTGTTTTTGAAATAATTATAACACACGTAATTGACATTTGTAAATAACTGTGCGTTGCCCTTTGGAAGCTTTCGTTGGCATGTGGTTCTTCCTACCAGGGTTTACTGAGCGTGGGCGCTCTGCGGGGGCCTCGGGGAGGAGCTGGGCCTCGGGCAGCCAGGGCCCGGTTCCCGGGGACCTGTGAGCTGCCGGGAGAAAACCCCGGGGCGACGGCGGTCTGAAACCCGGGCGAGCGCGCGGAGGTCGACATGGAGGTTTGCCTTGGAATGGCGGGGGCTCTTTCGGCGCTGCTTGAGCACATGGCCCACACGCTAGGGCCTGGGAGGAGGGAGCAGAGCCTTGAAAGAGACAAGTGGTCCTCCTGCGCAAGTGGCTGGGTTTGAGAGGGACGAACCCTCTGGGTGCAGGGAGGAGGCCAGCGTGGTGGCCGGGACGTGCCGTAGAAGGGAGTGCGTGATGTTGGTTCAGCGTCACCGGCACCAGGAGCCTTGGGTTTGACTGAGGTGTCACATAAGGTCGCCTTTCACTGGGGCAGATGATGGGAGGAGGGCCAGAGGGGAAGCAGAGGCCCATCAGGAGGTCGGAGAGGAGTCTGGGGGTGGACGGGGTCTGGGAGGAGTCCAGGGGTGGACAGGGTCTGGGAGGAGTCCAGGGGTGGATGGGGTCGGAGAGGAGTCCGGGGTGGAGGGGGGTGGAGGAGGTCGGGGAGGAGTCGAGGGGTGGACAGGGTCGGGGAGGAGTCCGGGGGGTGGAGGGGGGTGGACGGGGTCGGGGAGGATTCCGGGGGCGGACGGGGTCGGGGAGGAGTTGGGGAGTGATGGCCTAGGGAGGCTGTTCCCAGCTGTGGCCCAGTCACGAGGGCGGACAACTTGCCTGCCTCACTTCCTCCTGAGACTCGAAGCTGTGTGGGCCAGGGGCCACGGGGTGGCCCCTCGGTGGCTCTCTCCTGGCCAAGGCTAAGAAGGCAGGGAGGAGGCAGGTGGCCGTCTGTCTGTGCCCGAGCCGCGGGGTCGGGTGAGGTGACGCATTTTGCCTCCTGGGGGCGGCCGGGATTCTGGGAGCCTTTCCCGAAGGAGAGGGCATTCAGGGACAGGGGGGAGCAGGCCCACACACAGGCTTGTGGGCGGATCTGCCTGGCAAATGGACCGGTCACAGGCCTCAGAACAGCTCTTTAACCCGGAGGACGGTGACACTTTGTGCAGGTTACTGTTCTCTGACCCCCAGTGGGTGGAGTCGGCCATGTGGCAGCCTGGTAAGGAAACAGCCGAGCCTCCCTGTGCTGGTCCCTCAGCCTCAGACCTGCGGCAGTTGTAAGCTGTTGTCCCATTTAAGTTCTGGCCCCCAGGGCGGGGCACCGCTGCGGGTTTTATCATTAGGAGAAATGAATAAACACCAGAGCAGATGCGCACTTGAACCTGGAGTTGGATGGCCGTTGGGCCAGAGCTGGGTCCTGCGCACCCGGGAAGCACACGAGTTCTGGGCGGCCCAAGCCGGGTCCCACACAGCTTAGTATTAGCGGCCCTGGGCAGGCCTGGCTCTCTGCCCTGCGGCGGCCCTCAGGCCAGGCCGTGCGCTCTGGGCTGGGCGCTCTGGGTTGGGCTGCTGGAGGCTAAGGGCACAGGAGCCTGAGGGCCATGGCCGTGGGCAGGGGCAGTGAGCCGTGTGGCTCTGTGATCTTAACTCACTGCTAAGCCCTGTCCGCCGGGACTCAGAAAGTCCCTGCTTTTCGTTCCAAGCACAAAATCATCCTGCACGTGGCACTTCAGGCTGTCATTTTCCACCCCTGAGGGCACTAGGTCACTGCTTGCTTTGTTTTTTAAGGCAGGATGTGATGGTGTCACAGACTGAACCTTTAAACGAATTAGAGCCTGGGTTTAACTTGGGAATGGAAAGGATTGCACCGTGGCCACTAGAGGGCGCTGCAGCCTCACCCGTGAGCGCGGCCAGCCGGGCCACCAAGGGCACCTTACCTGCGGCGGGGCTGATGAGCACAGCCCACACTCGCAGAGCCTTTCCCCCAAGGAGCCTAGTGCCCTCCGCATCCCGTGCCCCGGGGTGACTTTCCTGCCTCCGTGCATTCTCCCAGCAGTAAATGGGGAGAATGGGCAGGGTCTCGCAGATCAGCCTGTCCTCCCCGCCGAACACAGATGCACACGCTTTGCCTGTTGGTTAGATTCTTCCCCGGGTAGTTTTTAATGACCCTAGAGCAAGCTTCTAGGACAGAGGTTTGCACGAATGAGGTGGCCGGGAAGGCGTGGTCTCGTCCCTGAAGAGCTGGTCACGTGTGCACAGGGCTGAGCCACCACCTGCTCACACTGAAGGCACCGGGCTCTGCTCAGATGCCGTTCCTCGCACGTCCTCTCCCGGACTTCGGTGTAGGCGACACAGGGAAGTCTCATCCACCTGCCTGAGACTGAAGAGACAAAAGGTTCAGTGTGGAATGTTCTAGAAATGTAGGGGAAAGTGTTTCGAGAGGAAGACCGAGCCATTAACACCTTGCTTCCTTGTTTCCTTCCATTTGCCGCATTCTTCGTCTGAGAAATCCCGTGCGTGGGTGTGACACGCAGAAAGGCGTTCGGCGCATCCAAAGACGGTGCCGAGGAAGACCGTCTTGCACGGGGCGGTCTGTGTGCAGTGAGGCACGGTCCCCGGGCTGGGCCCCGTGTTCAGCGGGCTCACGTGGCACGGACGGTGGGACTTCCGTGTTGGGAGCGTGACCGCGTCCGCCAGCTCTCAGGGCAGGACCGGGGCCCCCGGCACCCACACGCGAGGCTGGCTCTCCTCCGCCGTCGGGGGCTCTGTCTGGGGGGCCCGATCCCTGTGCCCCTGGTTCTCGGAGGGCCTGGTCTCACCCTGTGCCCACGGTGCAGAGTGGGGTGGTCCAGGGCTGCGGGTAAGGAGCCTCCCGTGAGGGGTGCGCCCCCAGTCCCTTCAGGAGGGGCCGGTATCCTCCTCCCACCA
Source organism: Mungos mungo (assembly GCA_004023785.1). NCBI lineage: Eukaryota > Metazoa > Chordata > Mammalia > Carnivora > Herpestidae > Mungos > Mungos mungo. The sequence goes on from PISW01009438.1 coordinate 26,249, forward strand.
TCGGGAAGCATGGGTCTGAGTTCGTGCATTGTCAGGAATCTGCTTTTCTTAGGAAGCGCTGGGAATTGCTGCCATGGGATCATTCACGCGGCCTCGCGGGTGCACAGCAGACACAAGACAGAAACGAGGGGTCGGAAAGGCCAGCCCTGAACCTTCCAGCGTTGACAGAAGCTGCCATTTGGTGGCCGGGTGTCTGTGTGCAAAGGTGTGTTACTATGTATCCGCTTTTAATAGTTCGAGTCTGTGTGCAAGTGTGTGTTACTATGTATCCGCTTTTAATAGTTCGGGTTGGGGCCCAGTGCAAGTTTTCATGTAGTTTCCATGTTCCTTCTGTACTGCGTGCACGCAGTAAATTAAAGGTGGGAGCAGCTCACACACTGGCCCCTCAGCCCCCTCCCGTCTGCTGCCCGCGCCCACAGCTCCTGCCACGTCCGCCAGTCACTCCCGGCCCTCGCCGTGGCCGGCCTGACGCCATCGTGGGCATCAGGTGCCCTCCTCTCCCGTCTGCCGAGGCCCCAGATCTTCCTGACATCACATCTCCCATCTCCGCTGCTCCCCTGCAGGGCTGGGTCCTCCGGGATGGGGGGGCCTGCAGTGACTGGGGGACACGTGTACCCTTAGAAGGGGCGCCCTCAGAAGCTGGAGGTGCCGGGGAGTCCAGCCTGGAGGGCTGTCCCTGTGCTCTAGCCTTAGGATTCTGGGGGCAGGCACTCCTGCTGGGGCCCTGCTCCCCCAGGGGAGGGCTGCTGGCTGGAGGGAGGGCCCTAAGCTGGCCGTGCGGTGGCTGTGAACCTGCTTTCACACCTGAACCCCCAACTGGGGCGGGTGACCGTCTATGATCCCTTGAAGCCCAAGCCAGCACCCGTCAGACTCTTACAACCAGCCTTAGCCAATGGGGTAACCGCTCGGACCTCAGGGGTCAAGACCATCCAGTCCTCGAAAACACCACCACCTGGCAGTGTTTGGGGGGTTGGGGTCGAGAGACAGTAAGTGTGTTTATGAGGAGCTAGCCCAGTCAGTGTCTGTCTACACCGGCTTTGTCTATGTGGTATTTAAGGTCACCTTGAACATGTGGACTAATGGAAGCTGACAGACGAGGGGTTAGCCAAACAGTGGACAACAGGGCTGAGACCACACATGCCAGGCACCTGCCCTTCCTGGTGCCCCCAGGTGCCCCTCGGGGGCCAGGCACTCTGTCCTTCCTGGTGCCCCCGGGTGCCCCTTGGGGGCCAGGCACCTGCCCTTCCTGGTGCCCCCAGGTGCCCCTCAAGGGCCAAGCACTCTGTCCTTCCTGGTGCCCCCAGGTGTCCCTCGGGGGCCAGGCACTCTGTCCTTCCTGGTGCCCCCAGGTGCCCCTTGGGGGCCAGGCACTCTGCCCTTCCTGGGCACCCCCCCAAGGTGTCCCTCAGGGGCCAGCACTCTGCCCTTCCTGGTGCCCCCAGGTGTCCCTGGGGGGCCAGCACTCTGCCCTTCCTGGGTGACCCCCAGGTGCCCCTCGGGGGCCAGTACTCTGCCCTTCCTGGTGCCCCCAGGTCTCCTTTGGGGACCAGGCACCTGCCCTTCCTGGGCACCCCCCCCCAAGGTGTCCCTCAGGGGCCAGCACTCTGCCCTTCCTGGTGCCCCCAGGTGTCCCTGGGGGGCCAGCACTCTGCCCTTCCTGGGTGACCCCCAGGTGCCCTTCGGGGGCCAGCACTCTGCCCTTCCTGGGTGACCCCCAGGTGCCCCTCAAGGGCCAGCATTCTGCCCTTCCTGGTGCCCCCAGGTGTCCCTGGGGGCCAGCACTCGGCCCTTCCTGGTGCCCCCAGGTGTCCCTCGGGGACCAGGCACCTGCCCTTCCTGGGCGCCCCCCCCCAAGGTGTCCCTCAGGGGCCAACAGTCTGCCCTTCCTGGGTGCCCCCAGATGTCCCTCGGGGGCCAGGCACCTGCTCCCACACGCACAGGGGAAAGCTCACCTCGACCTGCCATTCATCACCAGCAGATAATTAAGGACTCGCCTAATTTTATTTCATTTCATTTTTGAGAGAGAGAAGGGGGAAGGGCTACAAGAGAGACACAGAATCCGCAGCAGGCTCCAGGCTCCGAGCTGTCAGCACAGAGCCCGACAAAGGGCTCAAACTGATGAACCATGAGATCATGACCTGAGCCGAAGCCAGACGCTTAACAACGGAGCCATCCAGGTGCCCCAAGACTTGCTTATTTTAATAGGAAATAGCAGGAAATAGCCCGACTCTGACCTGCGGAACCTTCCCTCGGGAAGACGCTGCCCGGGTCCCGGACCTGCAGGTCCTAGTTTTCCCACCAGTGCTTCTCCTTTGGAGGAAGAAAGTATGGTTGTGGAGAAAGTGTAGAGTCTTTCAAAACCAGGCATTGGGCTTCAGGGGCTTGTTCCGCTCCATGGGGTCTCTTCCAGCCCCCAGGCCTGCCCCGGGCCGAGGGGGGGTCACGGGGCGGCCCCCACAGCCCTGCACCTGCTGAGCAGTGGACCCCTCCGGAATTCAGAAGGAGGTTCTGGCTTTCATGTTACCATGGAGACACCGGGGAGAGGAGGAAAGCGACCCTGAAGAGGAAGACATGCGCACTGTAGGGTGTCCACTTCCTTCGGAGTCTCCTTGGTATAGAAACATCCAGAAAAGCAGAGTCGGGCTCCTTTGTGGTGTCAGCCAGCACTCCAGAGTCATTTCTCTTCTGGGGAAGAGACCGATGGAGAAAACCAGGCAGGACCCTGGCCCCCACCAGCAGATGCAGAAGGAGTGCTCTAGAAAATTCTAGGGGGGGTCCTTTCATAAGGCAGGCTCCAAGATGCCTCTGTCTGCAGTCCCCTTCCAGCCTGGGGCCCCAGGGACACTGCTGTGCTGCGGAGCCACCTGGAGGCAGAAGAAGGGGCGTGACTCCACCAGCCAGCGGGGAGCCCCCACAGCCTCCTCTCCGCCTCGCCTCTTGGAGATGCTCTTGTTACCTCGGAGGTGGAGCCGAAAATAGTTCTTGACGCTCTCAGCCCCGGCCTCTCCGGATTTGTCCTTTTAGGGAGCCTGAAGCTGCATTCCTGCCATGGTGGCCACCATCCAGAATAAAACAGTCCTGCATCCTTCGGTCCGTAGAGCCTATTTGTTTAGTGGTGAGGAAATCAGTCTTCTGAATTCTGATGCAGCTGTGAAGTGTATAACTTTACTTCCTAAACAGAAACGTTGACATTGGGGGGAAAATAAAGCGAGATAAATACAACTCCAGGAACTGTGGGTTCACGCTGCTGTTTTCTGGCTCTGCTCAGCTGCACACCCCCACTTAGCGTGCTGAGAACCAAGGAGACGTGAGGGCCCACGGTTTGGTTTCACAGCGTGCCCTTTACCTGCGTTCTTTCACTCTCAGATTCTGCAGTGTGGCTACGTGGAGAGAAAGGAGAGGGAAAACAAAGATCTGAAAATAAGAAAAGCCTGTGCCTGGGATTTAAAAGCTGGTGCAGACGGTGTCCCTGGGAAGCCCCGTCAGCCCCCGGCCTGCCTGCAAGGGGCGCACTGCACCGGCCACAGGAAGGCGGGGTTAGGCGAGCACAGACACAAAAGACCTCAGATGAACCCACAGTTCTCCTGGGGTGTGTTCTGGAGGGAAGCTACCAGGGACGTCCAGGCTGCATGAGCCCGTGGCACGCACGGCTCCCCTGGGGGAGGGGCTTCTGGCCGGGAACCTGTGAGACCTGCTGAGAGACCACACCGTCCCTGTTAACCCAGCCCCAGGGCAGGAAGTGAGGCTGGGAATGGCGCCCTCTAGCAGGTGGAGGGGCGGGGGGATGTCTACGTGCTGTGACTTCCTGAGGCAGTTGGCGTCCCTGGGACTTGTCTTCTGCTTCCGTGTAGCAAGACACAGGACTTGCACACTGTACATCACATCTTTCTGAGAGTCACCCAAGAAATTTTGGTGACTTTGTTCTATAGAAAATACACCCAGTACCCTTGAAAGTTGCTGATTCAGATCCTGAGAGTTTGAGCTCAGGATGATGATGCTTTAGGGTGATGGTGGGGTGTTCCAGAGCCGACGACCAAGAAAGAATTCTTGACGACGTCTTTGGTGCAAGAAAGGTGATTTTGTTCAAGCACAGGGCCATGATGGGAATCTCATTCTACTCCCTCAGGTTGGAAGGGCATCAGGGAGAAAGTCTCCAAGGTGCTTTGGAAGCAAGGTTTCCAGCACGTTGAGGGGCTAGCTGTTGCTAGGGAAACACCACGCAGTACCGTTTAATAAAACGTCAGTGATGAAACCCTTCCGATGTGTATCAGGGCCATACCTAAGCTCGGAGCGGGATGGCCAGCACAGATCTTGGGGCAGTGGAGATAAAGGAAGCAGACTTGTAGGGTCCTCGAGGTTGGGATCCTGTGAAGCTAAGGTGCTCTTTTGCCCCCAGCAAAGTGCCCTCCTTGAGGCAGTTGAGCTCGTAGCTGGAGGTCACTGCCGGTTCCAAGGACTTCTCAGCCGGCTGTAGGCAGTCAGGGAATTTAATTTTTCATTTGCCTTCATTTCTCACGTCACCATGGCAAGCACTGAAACCCAGTTCTTTTGTTCTTGGGCAGCCAGGAGTGTCCGAGGAATATCCCACATATTGCAACAGTGGAGGTGGGGGTGGTGGTGAACAGCCTGTCTTTTGCCCTCAGCTTGCTCCCACACCCCCCCAACAAGGAGACTTTCACCTTGGAGATTCTGGTTTTTATCAGCAGAGCCCGTTAATGCTCTAATAGCATTTGGCGAGGATCCTGGTGGTTTGGTAATTGACAGCTAGTAATTGTTGGAATGGAATTATTTTGATTGCTTTCTTTTGCCTTTATTGTTTTCTTGTTGATACTGGTTGGGTATTTTTTGGGGGGAGGGGAGAGATTTGCTTTAAATGTTCAAGTTTATACCAAAATACCACAGTATTCTTTGTTAATTATTGAAGTAATTAAGTGCCACTAATTTCATTTGGTTAAATGTTTAGATTTTTTGCTTGGTGGAGCTTTTCTAGACAAACCAGTTTTATTGAAACAGAGGAATACTGTATCTCTGTCTTCCTTAGAGCCTACTCAAAAATCCGGTAAGGTTGTCACTGTGGCTGCCAGCAGGGCTGAGTGGCAGGCAGGCTCGGTGGCCTCGGCTTGTGACACGATGGCTTGGGAAGAGCACTAAGCAGAACTTGGGACCTGGTTTCCGGTCCTGGCAGCCTCGTGAGGAGTCAGGGCCACGGTAAGGTGTTTCCTGAGTCTCAGACCAAGGTGGACTGAGCCAAGGCCCGACAAAAGGTATCTGAAAGGCCAGACTTGATTACTCGCCCTGTCTTGGAAGGGAGCTGCTGCGGCACCCTGGCCGGGGGACCGGGAGCCAGGGGACCACGGAGGCACACGAACAAGAGTGCCCTCAGCCCCACCGCCCCAGACCCGGCCACAGGGTGGCAGAAATGGCGCGCAAGCCACGTCTCCGTGACTCAGTCTAGAGCCCCCAGTTCCTGAGGCCCGCGCCACCGTCGGCCCCAGCCCGTGTCTCCGCACAGGAGGCGCTGCTTCTCCGCAGAGTCGGAAGAGCACCCTGTGCGAGGAATCCCCCGCTTGCTTACTTCCACTTTTCCCCCGGCCCGGCTCACAGCATTTCCACCTGACCCCAGATTTGATGATGCGCTTCCCTTTACTAAGCCGGACGGGTGTATGCAACCGTACTTTTAAACTTAGTGACATCTCCATTCATTTCAACATGTACAGCAGCCAAGGTAAAGGCTAATGTAAAAGTCACGTTAACCCAAAGTTTTAAAAGTCAAAATGGCTTCCTCAGCGGTCTGAGGAAGGAGCGGGTTCTGTCTCCGGAAGTTCTATAAAGCGGTCATCCAGATGAGTGCACAGAAGTATGCACAGCTACCCTGCACTCAGCCCACGTCCTGACGTGCGCTTTAAAACACACTGCGGGGGGCGCCTGGGGGGCTCAGTTGCTTGGGCATCCGGCTTCGGCTCAAGTCATGATCTCACGGTTCGTGGGTTCGAGCCCTGCATTGGGCTCTGTGCTGACAGCTCAGGGCCTGGAGCTGCTTCAGATTCTGTGTCTCCTTCTCTCTCTGACTTTCCCCTGCTCATGCTGTCTCTCTCTGTCTCAAAAATAAATAAAAAAACAGAAAAAAAATTATAAAAAAATAACATAAAACACAGCCTCCGAGGGCCCCTGGAAGGCACAAACTGACACACTAGTTGTCAGGAAAGCCCAACAGAGGTAAAAGTTACAGAAGGAATCCTGCAGAATTGCAGACTAAGAAATGCTGAATAAGACGTTCAGAACATAGCGCACAGTTGAGCTGGCAGAAAATAAGAGAATCTGCTGAAGGTGAGACAGGACGAGGAGGCTGAAAGCCACATGCGGGGGCCTCTCTGCAGCATCTGCGGGGCTAGAACGGGAGGGAGGGAGCCAGCTCGGGTGGCAGATGGATTCAGGTGTGCAGGCCACGGGGAAGCGTAGAGGTGACAAAGCCTGGGGAAAGAAGAGTGGGGGTTCCATCAGTGACAACCGCACGCCATGAAGCCAGGACCCCGGTAGGGATGAAACTCTGGCTCAAGCTAAGGAAACAACCCACAGAAGGAGGAGGTCAGGGTAGGAGGCCCCTCCATCCTCGCTGTGGATGGCGCAGGAAACATCACCGCCAGCACACACATGAAACAGAGTCTTGCATGAGGATTCCTATCCGTGTCTTGCACTCGTGACATGGACAGGAATGTCACCGCTTGCATGGCCCCAGTCCCCCCAGACGAGTTTACAGCGTTCCCAACTCGGTTGTACTAAAGCACCTGGAAAAGTCAAAGGCAAATCCTTGTTAGAGGAAAGATTTTTTAAAGCCCAGTCCTTAAGGAATTCCCGCAGGTAAAGTTCCAAGGAGCATGAATTCATACTGATACCCGTAAAATTACTAAAACAGATGAGAACTTCCACGAAGAACAACTCCAGATTTACGGAGCTTACATATGTCTTATTTCTCAGATTAGAATACATACAGTAAGTGTATGTCACGTTTCAAAGAAATTGGATGGGAATATGGAAGCAAAATGGAAGAACAAGAGATTATGGAGACTTATCAGACAATAGGTGTGAAGAACACAACAGAACTAAAAACAAGAAGATGGAGACACAGACTATAGATTTCAAAGTATGAAGCCGGGAGATGGGCTGTCAGCAGATTAGCTACAAACAATGAGCTGTTGGTGTAAGAGCGCCTGCAAACAATTACAGGAAACAAGAGACAAAATGGTAGAAAATAGGAGATGAGAGACATGGAAGATGTCTCCCAAGAGACTGATGCTCTTGATAACCCAAACAAGATGTCTACGCCACAAAACCAGCCTTTCTAAACCAACCATAGAGCTTAGAATGTGAAAAAAATCCCATAAGGAACTTAATTCCGAAAAAAAGGCAAGGTTTTCAGAGGAGAGAAGAGACCCAGAGCTCCTCTCATTCTTGGTGTACGTACAAGAGAAATGGGGGAAACGGGGGAAGGGCAAGTGGGTATGGATTTAACGGTCTTTTCGTGGGCACTCAAGGCTGACAGCTTCAGAGGGGCCCAGTCACAGGACAGGTCTTTCCCACAGGCCCTCATCTGGTGCTCAGGATCAGGGCTGGACAGGAAGCTGGAGTTTCCCCTGACGTTCCTGGGACCTCCTCCAAGTCCAGGACAACCGCCCACAGAAGGGGGGCAGAGGCAGAGCACGAGAACTGAGGGCAGTCGGTCAGAGGGTGCGGTGCCCAGCCGCCGCCACCCACCTCTTACGTGTCCCCGTGAGGGTGCTTTCCTAGTGTGGTTCCCATCTACAATAGACATAATCTCTCTAACCTATATCCATCTAGATAACTTTATAGATATAGAGATGTGTATAGATCCCTAGATTTATATATGGGTGTATATGTATAAACATATAGGGATCTACATGTCATGTCTAGACCTATGTATGTCTATGTCTAATATATCTGAAAGTAATTTCTATCCTCTATTGATCATCTGTCGGTATTAGATTAGTCAGGGTTCTCCAGAGACACAGAACTACATACTCCTGACTAATATGTGTCGTAGTGGTTCTGTGTCTCTAGACAGATACAATGTAGATAGCTAGATGCATAGATAGTGGGATAGATAGCGCGATACATAGATGCGTAGATATATAGGTAGAATAGAGATCCATATATCAATATCTATATCTATCACTTATCTATCAGTATCTATCTATCATATGTAATCTATCTATCATCTAATTCCTAACTGTCTAATCTATCTATCTATCTGTTCGTCTGTCCATCAGTCCATCCATCCATTCGTCCATCCATCCATCCGTCATCTTGGGGTTCTCCAGAGACACCGAGCCACACACTCCTGACCAGTACATGTCTGTTGGTCTCTGTCCCTGGAGAACCCATACTAACACCCCAGCACAGAATCGCAGTCCAGAGGAAGCAGGTGGCTTGGTGGGAAGGGTCATGTATTTGGAAGGAAGCAGTCTTGAAGTGACTGATGAGGGTGTCTTCAGGCTGGCATTTCTGGGGACAAGGGCATTCATATTTCTGAGCCCAGACTCCCAACAACAGTGAGCTGTATTGCACATTGCATACTTCTTCATGATGTGCCTACTCATTGTTTTCTCAATGAAAGGCAGTGGTTGGCTGCAAACTTCTTACATTGCAATCTCTCCATCTCTGGTTTGTGAGTGTTTTAGTCCCCAGGTGGTTCTTTCTGCTGAGGGCAATCACGTTGTTGGTTACTCTAGAGTGAATGCACCGGGTGGGTGAATGTCACTTCTCAGAGTCATCTTGGGATTAGTTGCTTGGTTGTGTCTGGAACCCCAGAGTGAATGGGTACGGGGGCTGGGCCACCCTGTCTGGACCCTGCACCCCGGTCCATGCCAACTCAGGGCGTGCTCGTGGTCGCACTCACCCTCGGCCTCCCCACGTCACCCCTCCTCTCAGGATGCATGAAGCTCTTTCCTTCTGTGTCCCCAGATCAGCAGCTCTTTTCCATAGTCAGACCATTGTCTCTCAAGAGCCACACCGTCCCCCGTCTCACCTGGGTCACCAGGTGAACTGCAGAATCCCACCGTGGGGCCCAACCGCAGCCTGCGGTCCTCAGTGTGTCCGATGGTGTACAATTATCATCAGCGCATAGCTGAAGACAGTCGCACCCAAACGGGGTTAGGCCGTGGGTTCCAGAGTGGAGGGAAGGTAGAGGTTGGGCTTAGACAGAAACTCTGCAGCAACAGCCGATCTCTGATTCCTCTGAAGGACGGACAGTACCTGGCTGCTCACCACGATGGACCCCGCCTCGCCGTCCTCCACGCGGCGCCCGCACTCCTGCCCCAGCACCTCGCGCTCCCCACTCACCTTGGAGATGACACACAGGAAGCCTTCCGTCTTGTTCCAGGCTTGGATCCGTTTCCCCTGCTGGTTGTTAGAATGCTAATTTCACTGCCTTTACGAACTGCCTGCCTCCACTTCCCTGCCATTCCAGCTGTCTGATGGGCCCGCGGGGCGAGCAGCGTTATTTGTCCCTCGCTGCTCCGGCCTCATCTTCCCACACGCCATCTGCACCGTGGACACCCACCTGGGTGAACTCCCGTCCCCCGTGGCTCTGTTCATGGAACCTGGGTCTGGGATTGCTTTCCTTCAGTCTCTTGGATGACCAGCATCCCACTTCTCAACAGCCAGAGGCTCGCCCCCTGCAGCCTTCCTGAGGAGGCTGTGTCCGTGTCCCCCACCGCCCAGGCTCTGCCCTCTTACCCTCCGTTCTGGCACGAAGCTCCTTTTCTGCCTGCTGCTTTCCCAGGAGGCCGTCAGCTGGGGCCCTGGGCTTGGCTTGGGTCTGAGAACCTCCCAGAAGCCACAGAAAGAAGCCTGTGTCAATTTCTCCAGTTACCCGGAAATGGCATATTATGTTGGCTTTCTTTCGATGAATGATAATAAATTTCTTCTAAGTTGAAAGGAAAAGGGTGAGAGGAGAGTGCGGGCAGACAACATGGGGAAGAAGAGGCGAGGGGCTCTGAACACAAGTGTGACTCAGTTCCTAGAGTCGACTCTTAATTCATCTGTTTTCCTGAAATCAAAAAGTTATTTGCAAAATCGTTAAGTCAAAAAGAAGCAAATATGATCAAATTGAACAACTTTGCAGCGCTATGATAAAAATCAATATGCTGTAAGGAGTTTCAGAAATAACACCAGCTTCTGAGGATAAATATTTATTGAGATGGGCACTTGGGTGTGTTTAAGGATCTTGCAGAATAATTTAACGGCATACGTTCTGCAGTCCATTCCCTTTGTTTTTTCTGAGAGTCCGTCCCTAATAGGGGAGGGTGCTTGTAGGAGACGTCACAGGAGCTAGAAGCACACGTTTGGGGATTGTCATGTTACAAAGTTATGTTGGCCTAAAGGAAGCCCACGTTCTGTCCTAATGGTAAGCACAGATGGAGAGGAAGAGGCCACCATCTTCCAGCCGCCTCTGGCATTAGAGATCAGGTAAAGAAGGACCGTCCAGGGCCAGACCTGCAGGTGTGGAGTCCTGTGAGGCCCTGAACTCACAATTTGACTTTGACCAAATCTCTGCAAGTCTCTCTGCCTCACTTTCTGGCTCCGTGAAGCAGGATGGGCAGCAGGATCCCCCCCATGGGTTGTTTGAGGACCAGAGCTGCTGATGGTGAACCGCTCAGCACAGTATCCGTACGCTGCTAATGCGCAACAAGTGTCGGCTTCTCCATGTTTGATTCCATTCTCACTTAGCCTTCTGGTCTCCATTTGGAAGATGGAATGCTTGAAACCACCCCTGCATTCTTCTCTAGGAAGCAGAGCCTGAGGAAAGGATTATGTGTTGTTGGGCGCTGAGCACTGTGCTGGAGAGTGGGGGAGCGGGGTACTGTGTCCAGCTGTTTCAGCTGCCGTGACCCATCACCACAGACAGGCCAGCTCGGATGACACACGTGTATGCCCATCACCACAGACACCGCAGCGCCGGAGGGCTCTGTGAGGGCAGTTCTGGGCTTGCAGACGGCTGGCTTCTTGCTGCATCAGAGAGGACCCAGAGGAAGCAAGCTCTCTGGTGCCTCTTCTTGTGAGGACACTGGTCCCATCAAGACAGTGACACCTCCAGGACCTCGTGGAGACCTGTTTACATCAAAGACACCGTCTCCATATACCATCCCACTGAGGGTTAGGGTTCCACATAGCAATTTGGGGGGGACGCTTCTGGTTTGTAGCTTGGGGGAAGCCATGTCAGGGGAGCCCCGGCTAGCTGTGTGCACACAGGGGAACTGCTCTGCTTTGCCCATGGCTCCCGGGGGTCACAGCCTCAGTGTCATTGAGTCAACTCTACTATTTTTTTATGACCTCTTTTTTCTTTTCTTAACTTATTTTCAAGTTAGTTAACATACAGTGTACTCTGGCTTCAGGAGTAGAATTTAGTGATTCGTCACTTACATGTGACACCCAGTGCTCATCCTAACACGTGTCCTCCATGCCTGTTACCCATCTAGCCCATCCCCCACCCATGTTCCCTCCAGAAGCCCTCAGTTTGTTCTCTGTATTTAAGAGTCTTATGGTTTGCATCCATTTCTGTTTTTCTCTTATTTTTCCTTCCCTTCCCTTATGTTCATCTGTTGTGTTTCTCCAATTCCACACTGAGTGAAATCATATGGTATTTGTGTTTCTCTGACTGACTTATTTTGCTTAGTGTAATACCCTCTAATTCCATCCACGTCATTGCAAATGACAAGATTTCATTCTTTTTGATCGCCGAGTAGTACTCCACTGTATATAGATACCACGTCATCTTTATCCATTCGTCAATCGATGGACATTGGACTCTTCCCATAATTTGGCTATTGTTGATAGTGCTGCTATAAACACTGGGGTGCATGTACCCCTCCGAATCAGCATTTTTATACCCTTTGAGTAAATAGCTTGTAGTGCAATTGCTGGGTCATAGGGGAGTTCTATTTCTAACTTTTTGAGGAGCCTCCACACTGCTTTCCAGAGTGGCTGCACCAGTTTGCATTCCCACTGACAATGCAAGAGGGTCCCTGTTTCTCCACATCCTCACCAGCACCTGTTGCCTCCTGAGTTGGTGTTAGCCACTCTGACAGGTGTGAGGTGGTAGCTCATCGTGGTTTTGATTTTGAACCAGCTCTGCTTCGAACAAGATGACTTTAAACAGAGACACCCGTAGAACATGGCTGTGTACCGACAGCTGACAAGTGTGACCAGACACCCCCGTTTCCCCTGGCGCCACCACTCAGCGTGACGTAACTCAGCATTGGCCAGCCCATTCTATGGAGCTTGCGTGATTTCTGCCCTCAGCACTGGCTACTCACGTGTAGATGAGCAGTTGGTCCCTCGGGGACCCGAGCTTTGAAAAGTGGAGCTGTGAAGAGTGTTTCGTCAGGATTGTGCAAACGGAACGGGGTACATGGGAACCATCGCTCACACCAGCGAGCACCGGGTCAGCGTGCAAATACAGGTGGTCTTTAGTGACAGGAAATCCACCCGATACATAAATATGGCTTATGCTACAAACTAGAATGTTTAATTTTCCCGTTTCCCGGCCAAGCAGAAACCCGAAGTCTGACGAGTTTGGAACGTGAGGCGTACGGGCCAAGCACGTGAATGCGATCTGGGGGAAGACACAACTCTCCGTGCCAGCCCAGCAGCGTCGAGGGCCCTGAGTTACGGGGCTCCTGCTTGCCAGCTCAGAGCAGGGCTGAACGACACGGATTCTTCTTTCCATTGTTCTCTCCCTGTTGAGAGAGCTTAATTGGTGGTTTACTCCGTCTTGCTCTTGGAAAACGATGAAGTTGATGACATCAGTGGCAATTGTGTGATGCATTTTAAACAGATATTTATTTACATAATGTGCTACTGCCAAGACCCAGCTCACACAGACCAGATGTTTTTATCACAAACCCTTGGTATCTGGGACAAAAATAGGACAGCGCAGCGCACCGGCCATTAAATGGGGGGATTTCAAGTAACACACTCCTTAAAATGCCCATTTGAATATTCTCATAAATTTCTTCCTTCTAGGAGCTACATTTACCTGAACGAAGAAATAGTTGGAAAATGGTGGTACGGATATTCAAATCCCTTTTTGGCCACATTCATTCTCTTTCCAATTTGGGGGGTTTTTTGGGAATTTTTTCCCCCTAATGCTATTTATCTAAAAGTTTGGGTTCTAACCTTGAACTACACTTTGAGGAAACTACAAGATGATAAACAGGGTGGAAATATTATCCTCAGACACCGGTGCTCAGCATTTCCCCCTCATTCTCTTGATGACTCATGTCTGGGCCTCTCCAGTGACCGGTCTACTCGTCAGATCCCCTGGAAACCCCCGGAAGTGAAGTCGCGTCTAGAACACCCCGATATCCAGCCTCCAGCCTCCAGGGGCTTTATTGGAGCCTCAGAATCCTCCGTGACACAGTGATGCATGCAACCGCTTAGAGTTTTCTGTTTTTATTTCTCTCCCTCTCTGCGCATGCGGTCTAGCCATGGCCTTTGAGTTGACCTTCCCCTGCGTCATTCCCTCCCGGCTTCTCTCTCTCCCTCAGGCCTGACAATTATTATTTCCTTTTGCGTTCTTCATTTCCAAATCACACTTCATCTGGTTCTTATCCCACACTGTGACGTGCCTATTGTTCTAGATCCCTTGTTGCTATTCCACATCTACATGTGTTTGGGAGATAAATTAATCTGTGCATTTGATGCTTCAAAATAATATTTTTCTTAATTTTAAAACTTAATTTAGCCAGAGAGGGTACAGTGATAGAGACATGCTCATATATTATTGGTGTCACTCTAAATTGTTATAACTCTTTGAAAATAAATTTGACAGTATGCCTCCAGAGCCTTCAGTCATTAATCCTCTTTAAGCTGGTAATTGAACTTCTGAAAATCTGTCTTATAAAACCAATCCCAAACTCAGGCGCAGAATCACACACAAAGCTATGCCTGATAGCATCATCCCTAATTGCATCCAGTGGAAAAGATTCTGAACATAGTATTAAGATGGTTTTAAAATGACAATGAATACACCAAACTGTGACTATGAGAAAATACAGGTGCCAGTTGGGTGAGTGGTAAGATGGAAAAGTTGTGTAAGGACCGACAGAGCCCACGAGCTCAGGACAGGAGAGGAGTATGACACAGACACTGGATAAGTTTGAGTGACGTGGCCAAAATCATGGTGGTGTCATAGTTACTGAGCGCGTGTAACAGGCAAACCCAAGCTTAGCGGTGTAAAGCAAGAATCACTTATCATGCTCGCAAATCCTATGGGTCCAGAATGGGTCACAAAAGTGTACAGAACACAGAAGGTCTGGGGTCACGTCTGGAAAACTCAGATAGCTGGGGTGACCTGAGTTTGGGATTGGAAGCATCTAGAAGCTTCCTCCTGGAGACATCTGGTGTCTGGGCTGGGGAGACCTGAAGGCTGGGCTTTGCTGGGGAGGGTAAGTGGGAGTACCCCCGCAGGGCCTCTCCATGAGTCTTGCTCAGGCTCTGAGAAGGAGCACACCAAGAGAGAGTGTTCCCAGAGGCCACTTGGAAGGTGCATGGCTTGCATGACCTCCCTCCAGAAGTCAGGTGGTGTCACTTCTGCCATATTGGATTCCTGACTTGAGGGGGAGGTCTAAGGAGAGGCAACAACATAGAGACCCCACTGTGAGACTGCCCATGGACCAGCAACTTTAGAAATTAGTAACGCAACTCTAGGGGCACCTGGGTGGCTCGGTCGGTGGTGTCCGACTTCAGTTCAGGTCATGATCTCATGGTTTGTGAGTTCAAGACCCACATCAGGCTCTGTGCTGACAGCTCAGATCCTGGAGCCTGCTTGGATTCTGTGTCTCCCTCTCTCTCTGCCCCTCCCCTGCTCATGTTCTGTCCCTCTCTATCCCTCAAGAATAAATAAACATTAAAAAAAATTTTTTTAAGAAATTAGTAATGCAATTCTAAAGTCCCTCTCCATGTGCCTGGTGCCCATGTGTTTAGCTTTAAGAGAAGAGTTCAGAGCACAAGGGGACTTTGTGCCCAAAGGCTTGGTGCAAGGGGTCTTATATCTTGTTTCCAGGAGAGCCGTAAAATAAGGTGAGTAATAGCCTCGGCTGGATAGTCTAGTGATATTTCTATTTGAGGTGGAAGGAATTACATCAAATTCTTGGTTTCTATGATTCATTTGTAGAAGCCATTTTCCTTTTTATTAACCTTTGAAGATCAATAAGCAGAAATGAAAATCCATGCCATGAGTTCTGAGCTACATTGGTTTATTACTGAATGCTTGTTACTTACCATCCTACAAAGAAAGGTTTCTGGGTAGAGACTGGAGTACATGGGTGTCCTGGTTTATTCATATCCATCTGAGGATTCTAGGAAAAATAATAGGAGTGGATCCAATCTACAAAACTGAAAGAAATACATCTCTCTCTCTCTCTCTCTCTCTCTCTCTCTCTCTCTCTCTCTCTCTCTCTTTTTCCTTCTGGAAGTTGAAAGTAAGTTTTAGATGTTTATAAAAATGAAATCATGCTCATGTAGTCATCTTTCTGAATGCTCATTTCCAAATCTCCTGATTCAGTGATCTCCTGTGATATTTTCTCTGCCTCTCTGCAATGCCATGGATCATATCTAGTCTTGAATTATAGTTATTTGTACATTTATCGAACCCATACTAGATTATATTCTAGTATATCCTATGCATAGATTATACTTTATGCATTTGACATATGATCCACTTAAATATTTATTTTATGGAATTGAACTGCTCTTTTTCTGTTGGGCATGCACAATGATTAGCAGCAAAAGTTTTCAATCCTGAAGACACTTTTACATTTTATTATGTGTTTACAGCATTAACCACTTAGAGTATTTCATCAGTAATATGAAAAAAGTCTATATTCATGATTATTCATAATTTTTATATTTTAAATATGTTCTGTAAAAGAATATGAATATGTGTTTAATTTTTTAAAAATGAGTGGGCAGAAATATTTGCTGTTCTTTAGAGAGTATTTGTTGTGTTGTTGGACACCAGTGCTGTGAATATCTTTGCCTGGTCCGTTTTCTTACATGCTGCCCTGGTCATCAGGTGTCTACTGTCTTCCTTACAACTATGGGAAAGTTGAGTAGAAATTGGGGTATTAGTCAGTACGGATCTGTGGGTGATGTGGTCAAATCCCATTACATTCCATATTCCAGTTTTCTTACTTGTAAATGGGATTTATGATACCAGCCTTACCTACCTCGTGAGGTTGTTTTAGAAACAAGTGATAACACAGTGATGCACCGTGATATACGCCACAATTCGGGAATATTTGTCATTGTTCACGTATTTTAATGGGAGGAACGGCTGGTGTAGCTCCAAGTCTGTGGCTGGTGTCATCCTTCTATTGTAGTGCTCTTTGCCACTGACCTTGATTCAGCCTCAGAATCTTTCTCAACACAATGCCAATTGAATAAGATTCGGCACACAAGATCAACGTTTTTAGTGGGTATGTTTTCTAAGTGACCTAAAATACTCTTTAGGCAGGGAGTTTGCTGAGTTTTCTCCACGACCTGCCCATATGCATCTGTGAGCACATATTTGCTTGTTCATACAGGGGGCAGCCCCCCTCCCCCAACCCCATCTCTACTTTTTATGATGAGCTCTCCTTCCTTGCCTCTTTTCCCAGCCCTCACACTCAGGCTGCACGACAGGGCCCCGAGAGTGATGAGGACTGGATTGTGGGGGCTGAGTACAGGTTGACTCTGAGCAAGAGTTCAACTCCAACTACTCATTGACTCTCTTTCTCCAAGCTGGATCTCATGAGGAAATGGATAAAAAATGAGGCTGTATAGGATTGACTTGCTTGATTATATTTCTCCGATCTGTCATTTTGCTCTCTTAATTAAAGTTCTTTTTTGCCCCCTGAAAACACATTTATTAAGTTTGAGGCTAGGTTGTCCATCTTGAAACTCCTTATCCTGACCAAGCTGCTACTTGGAAACTTATAATAAAATGCCCTGCATGCTTTGATGAGGGCTGGACAGTTTCTACGAACACAGCACAATGAAACCTGAGAGAGATTTACTAGTTTCATTAAAAAATGAACTCCTTAGACCCTTTCTGATGCAAAATGAAACAGGGGGAAGAAAACTTCATTAGGGAGATTACTTGAAAGAATGTGCTTAATGCATTGCATGAAGTCTTTTGTGTTTATACCTGTGGGGACTTCCCAGTGAATTGTATCTTTCTAGGCATCCACCATGCTGATGGGAGATGAATGCTTTCAGGGGAATGTCTGTGAAGCCATTTTAAGCAACTCAGAAGAGACTTCTGTTTCTGGTGATGGAAGTCTAGATAGTGCAGCACAGCCTTTCCACCAAGAACAATAAGACAACTGAACACAATAAAGAGGAAAGAGACTCAACTGTTTGTAGCCACCGTGGATCTCTCAGCATTGCAGGATTTGAGGCAGCAAGCCCTGAGCTCAGGTGTCACTTTCCTTTCAAGGCACTGCAGTAGACGAATGTCTTGGCATCTGCAGAACTGGAAGGACAGTAAGGAGGTCTCAGAGACTGTCTTGAATAAGTCCAGGCTTTTACATGAGACTCTCACAGGATAGCATGAAGAGTAGGGGTAAACCAGAAGACTGTTAGGTCTCCCACCCATGCTGGCCACCAGTCTGAAGAGAGAGGTAATCATTCCTACGGATTGATGATGTAATGAAAACAGAGGGATGTGTGTGTGTGTGTGTGTGTGTGTGTGTGTGTGTGTGTGTGTGTGAAACAAATAAGTTAGACAGCAAGAACTGAACCACATGGGATCCAGATATTGGAATTAGCAGACATGGGCTGTAAAATAATTGTGATGAATATGTTCAAGAATCAAAAGTCAGGTTGGAAAATTTGACCTGAGAACCAGAGAACAGGAGAAACACAATATCCAGACTGGATCACAGAAGGAGGAAGTGATGGAAAATATGACAAAGAATGGAAGGACAGAGCAGCATAAGGGAAAGTCAAGTATTGATGGAATGAGCACCCCTAAGGTGAGAGAACAGAGAATGAGCCAGAGATGATCCTTAAAGAGATGATGGTTAAGAATTTCACCAAACCGATTGAAGACATTGATTCACAGATACAAGAAGCTCATTGATAATGATCACTTTGTGATGTTTGTCTAGCTGTACACATCTGGACTCATTTTCCTGTATTTAATTTTTTTAATATTTTTTATTTATTTTGAGAGAGAGAGAGAGCATGTGTGAGTGGGGGAGGGGCAGAGAGAAAGGGAGAGTATCCCAAGCAGGCTCCACGCTGTCAACATAGAACCTGATGTGGAGCTCAATCTCACAAACTGTGAGATCATGACCTGAGCCAAAATCAAGAGTCAGAAACATAACAAACTGAGCCACCCAGCACCTCTTTCTTCTATTTAATTTTTTAAAAACTTTAGAAAAACGAAGAATTGATACTGACCCATAAAGCATTGCAGTTGTAAGTGGCATCAATGATATGGTGGCCCAGGGACTCCTCTGCCTGTGACACACGGCATGATAACTACATAGACTATGCCGTCCTTTATTGAGCAGTAAGGATACCATGGTGGAAACATCTGTGTTTCTCAACTTCAGTGAACCTGGATTTGAATCCCAAATCAGTGTCTCACCAGCTCAGCAATCTTAGGCAAGTTACTCATCTCATTTCTCACATTAAAGAAGGAATAATACTTCACATACTGGTGGAAATGAGCTAGTTTCTCCTGTCTTTCTGCACCTTCTGTACTTGGTGGGGATCCAGTCCCGTCCAGCTGGGCAGTCTCCTCTGGGGGTGCTCTCCAAGCCTTCATGCCTCTTCCTTCCTCTGCTCACACTTAATCCTCCTGGTTTTAAATGTTGTAAGTTAGTTCTTGGTTCCCAATTTGTGCCTCCAGCCATGACCGATATGTTGACTCCACAGACTTTCATCTCTCAGTGGCTATCCAGTATCTTCCTCTGTGAGTCCAAGGGGTGTCCTAGATGTGACGCATGCAGATATAACCCTTGAATGTGCCCTCGCTACCTATCTCCATCCTGCCTAGTGCCCGGGGTGAGGAACTTGGAGTAATCACAAACTGATTTCTCATACTCTCCACATCCCTGTCCCTCCGTAAATCTGGAGAGCTGTGTCCTTGACCTATAACCTAAGTATGTTCCCTCCTCCCCAGGACTGCCCAGATCTCCTGTCCCTGAAGGAAGGGAAGGACCCAGAGGCCAGGCATTCTGCTGTCCAGGGGGGGCATCCCAGGCAGGGGAAAGAGTAGAGGCAAAGGCCCTGAGGTGGAGATGGCAAATTTAAGGACAAGCAGGGAGGGCAGTGTTTGGGAGGCCAGCATGTGCTTGGCCCTGTGACTTCTGCACACAGTTTGCACTGGTTTGTCCCTGTTTGAGGCAAAGTCAGCTTTCGTCCTGATGGAAATTTTATTGTCAAAAGACTATAGTCACTTCCTAAAGGTGACATAATCCAGCCTCTTCATCTTATGTAGAAGGAAACTGAGGCCCAGCATGGTGATGTAGGGGCTCCTTCAGGGCAATGATGACCTGAGAATTTTTCTCCCAAGTCAAAGTTGGGTCTTGTACTTTTTGCCCCTCGGAAGCTGATGGTGGCTCCAATGGCCACTCAGTAACACCAGCCAAGAGGCCACATCCACCCACTTGAATAGTGGGTGTTGGGAGCCACACAGCCCCTGGCATCGGGGTCGAACTTTGGGCCCCGGCTTTGATCCCACACCTCCATTGGCAGCCCAGGCTCTGGCTGTCACCTGGACCTGACCCCATTTGCTGGAGAGGCAAGGAGCTTGCAGCTGAAATGGAAGCCCTCTCAGCAGCTGGAAATGATGCAGACGTGGGAGCACCCGGAGCTGGGCATTGCCTAGGGATGTGGCACAGGGAGGCCGTGGTGAATAGTGCAGGATCAAACCCTGTGGGCATCAGACCTCAGCTGTGCCCTTGGTTGACACACAAGGGCCTGAGCAGGTCACTCTACCTGGGTCCCAGCCTCCTTATCAGAGCCAGAAGCCCCGCTCAGGGCTCGAGTGAGGTTTTAAACGCCCAGCGCTCAGGTCGTTATAATGCTACTCTGCATTCATGGGCCCTTCACAACTGGTGGCTATTTTTAACTTCTACTATTACATGTCATGTCCTGTTTCTCCCTTCCTTTGGGGCATCGTCTGTACACTGGAAACACCCTGAAGGTACAGACACAGGGCTGCAGAAGGCAGAAGCCTCCCCTCACAGGGTACGTAGAGAGGCCTCTGTGGTCGGACTCAGCCGGCACCTGCTGCCTCAGCCCCACCTGGGCGGAGCCCCCTCTCAAATGAGCAGCCCTGCAGCGCCAGGGGCCCATTCCACTGGGCACACCTGGTCAAGTTGGGCAGGCAGAGCAGGGACACGCGGGTTCTGAGACAGCTGTCATGGAGGGAGACCCCGGCTCATGTGGGCATGTGGGGAACTTTTATTTTGGGAGGTAGAATTGCTCATCCCCCGAAGTCTAAAGCTGGGTCTGTTAGTGACCCACTGGGTCTGCCGCTTTCTCCTACAGCTGAGGGCACTGGGACTTCTGATCCCCAAAAGGCGGGCCCTCAGAAGATGGGCACCTGTGTGTCCTGAGGGGCAAAAGGGCTGAGAGCACATGTGGGACCCAGAGACCGCAGGGCCAGACCCTGTGCAGGCAAGAGCAAGGCTCAGAAACGGGGTCTTAACGTGCCCTGCAGGGCGGGCTGCAGGCAGGGAGCCGGATGTGAGCAGTGACGGCGGGAGAGAGGGCCAGCTCTACAGCTGTCAGTGGGTCTGTGTCCCCAGGAACAGATGTCCAAGTCCGACCCCTAGTACATGGTGAACATGCGTTTATTTGGAAATAGGGTCTTCGCCAAGGTAAAATGAGGTCACGCGGGGATAGGCTGAATCCTCTCGTCCTTTGACTGATGTTCTTATAGGAGGAGAGACACAGAGACGGAGACGTGCAGGGAGAGTGGCACGGGTACCAGAAGTGGAGATCAGTGGGACGGGCTGCAGGCCAAGGACCCCCAAGGACCAGAACGACCTCATTTGAACGAATGACACCTGCAAAGAACTTACTTTCAAATAAAGTCACATCATAAAGTTCAAGGTCGATGTGGGTTTTGGGGAGACACGCTCCGACCCAGTACGTACTTTGTAAACACACACACATTTATCCCCTCAAGCTCAGGCTCCGAGTCCCGCTGGCCCTCGGCTTTGCTCATTCTGCATATTCTCTTTGTAATGAAAACTCCTCAAGGTATCACTAGGTTTGGTGCTAAGAGACATTCAAGAACAGTAAAACCACCAAAGAAATGGAGAAATTGTATCGGCAATCACACAAACCAATATTTTAAAAAATAAAGAGAAACTGAGGTTGGGTAACTGTATGACTTTCGATTTCGGGTCAGGTCATAGTTCGTGAGTTCTAGTTCTGTGTCGGCCTCTGCGCTGACAGTGTGGACCCTGCTTAGGATTCTCTCCGTCTCTTTCTGTTTCTCTCCCACTCGGCACACGTGCACCCTCTCTCTCAATAAATAAATAAATAAGCTTTAAAAAAGTTTTAAAAAAGAAAAGAAAAGTAGAAATATGATTTTTTTTTCTAACCCAGTTGGGTAGAGAAATCCCACTAGAAACCCAGTGACAAAGATATGTCTTATATGCACTGTTACCGATAACGTCAGGAGAGCAAACACCTAGGAGCAGATGCTTTTCCTCAGCGGCATCACCAGGCAGATCATCCCTCTGCCAGGCTCGGCCGAAGACCGCAGCTCCTGTGTGCACAGCCTGGGCACCTGTCCCTTTAGGTCTCTCCCTGGCAGCGCACGGAGGTCAGAGTGCCTTTTATTGCTTTCCAGCACCCTCATCGCCGTGGGCGCGAAGTCTCTTATGCCAGCCCGTACGTGCACCTGCAGTCAAAACCCCAGACGCGCTGCTCCTACTGGCTCGTGCATCCTTTGCACGCTCACATTTCGGTCATTGTCTTGGCTTCTCACGTTTCTATGGCCAAATCGAATTTTCCTCTTAGCAGCCCACGGCTTGGATGGCCTTGACCTTGGTCCCCCGCCCCCCATGTGTGGCCTTCCAGCTTGTGACATGAGATGGGTCCTGTGTCACAGCAGGCTTATTTTTTTCCCCTTTCTTTTCTTTTCTGATGCAGAAAGACAGAACTATTCAAGTATTTCCTTGTGAAATTAGAAACATATAGATTGGTTTTCAAGAGCGTTCTCTTTTCAAAGGAATGTAAGATTAAGGTGCACACTTCTGCAGTCTGTAAAAGGCCTTGAGGATACATCTTTTCAATAAAGAGATTGTCTTTTTATTTGCTTTGATTAAAACCAGCAGCATTCCCTGCTGCCAAATAACTCACCTGGGTTTTATCTCATCACCATAAATAAGCAGAACAGACATGTATCACAATGAGCTCCATTCAAAGCCTCAAGGCCAAAAAGTCTCAAAAAAGTCTCCCTGTGGCCACGAGTCAGTTGCACTTTCAAGATCACAGGCAGCCCCTTTCTTCACATCTTTATTCTTAGCCATCTGGTCACACTGCTTCCTGGGACCAGGGTCCTCTTGCTCCCGGTCCACTGAGCTCACAGCCGTGTGTCCAGGCTGGTCTGTGGCGTGTCTGGCTCACATGGTGCACCATTGGCCATTGACATGCATCCCTGCTATTTTCACATGGTCAGGGCGGGGGCACACATCACCTTGCCAGTGCCTCTGCGATGGGCGTGGGTGGGCGCATTTAGTTCAGGAGGCTGGAGGTGGAGCACTGAATACCAGCCCGGAATGATGATGGTGACGGTGTTGTTGATGGTGATGATGGTGATGGTGTTGTTGATGGTGATGATGGTGACGGTGTTGTTGATGGTGATGATGGTGATGGTGTTATTGATGGTGATGATGGTGACGGTGTTGTTGATGGTGATGATGGTGATGGTGTTATTGATGGTGATGATGGTGACAGTGTTGTTGATGGTGATGATGGTGACGGTGGTCATGATGATGATGAGGACAAGGATGGTTGAGATGATAATGAAATAATGTGATGGTGATGCCTGTTGTTTGCAGAACTTACCCTGTCTCGGGTGCCGTCCTCTAATTTAATCTAACTTAAGCCTCAAGCCCTAGGACATAGTTACTATCATGAGACCAGTTAATAGACTCGGAAACTCTCCTTAATGGAGTCATTTCTCTCATTTGGGACGATTCTTTTGGAAAAGCTCTAATATGGACTCTTGGAAGAGCTCTCTGAGGGATCTATCTTCACACGTGTGGGATTGAAGTCGGGACTCCATCTGTGTCCTATGACCCGTGGGGTGAGAGGTTGAGGCTGAGACAAAGCACTTGGACTGGGGTCACAGGAGATGAAGGGGACTTAATAGGCCTGTCTCCATGGCTTTACGCCGTCCACGGGTAGGGGGGCTCTCTCGGAGTTCCCGATGAAGGTGTGGGCTGAGGCACGACCATCATTGCTGATCACGATTTCGCTGTTTCCTGCTCCGGACAGACCGGAGTGAAAGAGGCATGAGCTCAGGGCAGTGAACCCTGAGCAGACATCCCCAGGACCAGCCTTGCATACTTATTCTCAAAGCCCAGGGTCATAGGACCTGTCGGGCCTCCTCAAGCTGTCTCTCTCAGGCCCTCAGAGTCTCAGAAAATCCTAATCGGAGACAGGCTTTTAGGGAGAATGTGTCCCACCCGGATCCTTATCAGATCTTTGTTTTTTTGTGGTCCATCCACTCCTGACCCAAATGGGATTTCTGACTATACAGCCATCTACATGCATTTAGCATCTACATGAATGAGGCTGTAAAATGTCGATGTGTCATGCTACTTTAGAAAATAATAAGGGGCACCTGGGTGGCTTGGCTGCTTAAGTGTCTGACTCTGGATTTCGACTCAGGTCATGAGATTGAGTTCCACATCAGACTCCAGGCTGACAGAGCAGAGGCTGATGGGATTCTCTCTCTCTCTTACAAAATAAATAAATAAATAAACATTTAAAAAATGATAAATACTCTATATTTTCTCTTCTATTTTCTCTTACAAGACAATGTAATTTAATGGTTGTGCTGGGTCTTAACTGTAGCTGTTGTGATTTCAAATTCCATTATTACAATCCAACACAACCCTTCTCTGGTAGAAGTCAAGGGAAAGGGTCCAACGTATGAAGGACTTGAGTTCCTCTTAACAGAGATTAGTTTCTGGGCCAAAAGATGCTCTTGTGCTCTGATTAGCACTTGGCAGTTCCTCGGTGAATGATTTCCTTGATATCTGGAGGAGATATTTTCCTAAGATTACTTTTTTTTTTAAACTGGTTAAGTATTTTTTAAATTGTTCCAACCCCCTACCCTCATCAGCTTCATAGTTATATACTGTTGTGTGTGTGTGTGTGTGTGTGTGTGTGTGTGCGTGTTTTAACATCCATTTATTTTTGTGAGACAGAGAGAGAAAGAGTATGAGAGGGGGAGTAGAAGAAAGAGAGAGCTCTAGGCTCTGAGCTGTCAGCAGGGAGCCCAACGCGGGGCTCAAACCTGCAAACCATGAGATCATGACCTGAGCTGAAGTCAGACGCTCAACAGACTGAGCCACCCAGGCGCCCCTGTGATGTACTATCTTTAAAGCAGTGATCCCCCCAGAGAATGCAACAGGCATGGTGACTTGCCACGTCTGACATACATTTCCCGTGTCCACCCCCAGCAGGAAGGGTAGCCTGTCCTGCCTGCACATGACCTCGCCCCACCTCCCATGTTATTGCTGTTACTTATGTTGATTGTATATTATTAGCACTTGACCTGGACACTTGTGTTCAGATTTATTCACATGTTTGATGTTTACCATCTTTCTTGTTACCTGGAGTCATTTTTCTTCCACTGAGAGGACTCAACCATTTCTGTCCGTGTGGTTCCTTGATAATCGATAATGTCCCTTTTGCCTTAGAAGGTTTTCATTTTACTTTCATTCTTGAGATATATTTTCCTAGAATTCAAATCAGCTTAAATTCTTGGTTTTGTTGTTGTTATTATTTGAAGACATGACTTTATTTTCTCCTGAATTCCATCACTTCTCATGAACAGTCAGTTTTAACTTTCACTGACATCGCTCTAAAATCCACTTGTCTTTTTTCTCTGTCTGATTTCTCTTTTGCTTTTCTATGTTTTTCTATGTTGGGTGTAGGTGTGGGGTTTTCACAACGACCCTGTTTGGGTTTGTAGACCTGATGGAACATGTGGTTTTGGGTCCCTCACTAGTTTAGGAAAATTACCATTGTTTCCTCTGCCTCTTTATTTTTCTCTGTTGGAGGGGTCTTCAGTTAAAGGTCATGCCGACTTCCTCACCACGTCCCTGCATCTCCCGTGTTCTTTCTGTCATCTTCATTATACTGTCGGGATGAGTCCTTCTCACCTACATGTCTGTTTGCTAATTCCATTTTCAGCTCTTCATAATTTTCTGTCAAATTCATTAACATGGTGTCACTGTAATATTTTTTTTTTTTTTTGGTTCTTGAAGATCCACTTGGGCTTTTAAAAATAATTCGTAGCTCTCCTCAAAACTCTCTACAAAAGTAGTATCTGGTTCTGTACGGCTTCTCAGCCCGTACTTGATTTCCATCAGCGCGTTAAGCATTGTTGCTTTCCAGCCTGTGTCTGACGATGCCGTTGTCTTCTCTCTGGATTTTAAATCATACTTTCTTTTCTCCTCATGCGTGGAAACTTTTGACAGCATGCAGGCATTGTATTTGAAAAGTTGTAGAGATAATTTGAGGCTCTGTATGATGTGCTCTTCCTACACTGAGGGTTTCAGTCTACTTCTGGACCATAACTAGGTGAGCAGATTCAAAGCTGGGGTTACCTTGGTCTCAGGGACAGGCGTGGATCAATGCTTAACTACAGTCTTTTTCTTTAAAGGAATTTTTTAAATGTTTATTTATTTTTGAGAAAGAGAGAGAAAGATTGAGCGTGAGCAGGGAAAGGGTAGAGAGAGAGGGAGACACAGAATGCAAAGCAGGCTCCAGGCTCTGAGCTGTCAGCACAGAGCCCAAAGCAGGGCTCGAACTCACAAACTGTGAGTTCATGAGCTGAGCCCAAGTCGGAAGCTTAACCGACTGAGCCCCCCAGGCGCCTTGACGACGGTCTTCTTGTGAGGGTCAGTCTGCTTCTGGTGGGTCTTTACTCCTAGGTTTTAGCTCTTCGATGTTCCAACTCAATGCCTAGGTGTTTACAGAACCACCCTCCGTCCCTGGAATGCCCTGAATTCCAGTTTCTATCTCTGTCCCTGGGCGTCAGCCAAAGCCTCTGCTCACTACTACGTGGTGTTCTGCTGATCATTTCAGCAGGAGGAGAAGGTTCTAGGGCAAATATCCCCCATGCTAGACTCACCTTTTTAATTTTGATCTCAAACCTTGTTTCTATAATTTTTTTTTTGCCGTATTAGTTTTCCGACAACTTTCAATATATTTCAACAATATTTCCTCAGATCTTATGGGTGTTCCCATGGAGAAGGATTAGTCTGGTATTAGTAGTTAGAACTCAGCTGTGTAGCCATATCTTAACCATTTGTTTGATAAGTTGAATTCATAGAGATTTGGCACATAGAGATTTCATACTCGGGAAAGTGATTGGACCCACCCACCAGTCTTCTTCTTCCCAGCTATCTGTGATCATGCTAAAAAAGACTGCTCTCAGGACACCTGGGTGGCTCAGTCGGTTGAGTGTCTGGCTTCAGCTCAGGTCATGATCTCGCAGTTAGTGGGTTCGAGCCCCGCGTCAGGCTCTGTGCTGACAGCTAGCTCAGAGCCTGCAGCCTGTCTTCAGATTCTGTGTCTCCCCTTCTCTCTCTGATCCTCCCCTGCTCATGCTGTCTCTCTCTCTTTAAAAAATAAATAAAACATTAAAAAAATTTATAAAAAAAAGACCACTCTTATGCCAGCACTGGAATATTTTTGCTCTAGAATGTTCATGACTCTCCAATACTCTGCCAACTTGATTGTGTTTTCTGCTATTAACTGGCCATGAAATCAGCGTGGGGACGGTCATCCCCTCACACACTGCACTGGGCCATCTGGTCACATCTCCCGTGTCCCCATCTGCCTAGAAGCTCTGCAGTCTTGGCCACCTTCCCCCCTTCTTCCTTGAAGCTCAGATATGTTTACTGCTTCCTCATTGCCTCAGTCTGCATCTGTCTTCATTCCACTGTGGACAGGAGACAGTGATTTGAAACCCACTCTGTCTCGATTTTACAGCCACCGTTGGCCGAGCCACAGCCGTGTGCCAGGCACTGCCTCTGAGAGCAACGTGACGGGTCACAGGCACACATCCTCACACTTGCTCTGTGGATTCCATGCTTCTAAGCTCACTCGGCCGATCAGGAAACAAGCCTGAAGAGAGTAGGTTGGTTGCCCGAGATCACACAGGGACTCGATAAAAGAGCCAAGGTGTGAACTCGGGTTGGGCTGACTCCAAGACCTGTGCCTTGGGTCGTACACTACACTACTTTGTTAAAATATCTTGTGCAGACTGAATCACCTCAGTTTCCAGAAAGAACAACTTGGGTACATAGAGGTATTTATTATTATGGATAAAGAATGTCTAGTGCCATCGACTTTGATTTTATTTAATAAGATGTTAGCCCAGAAAGTTCAGACATATTATCACCTTCAGGTAGGCAAGTAGCACATTCTATGGACACTCTTTATGACTTAACTTGTACCTGGGTATACGTGTATGTATAATTGGTGACTTCATGTGTCAATGTGGCTGTGCCCCAATACCCAGTGTCTGATCACACAGCAGTCTAGATGTCCCTATGAAGGTATGTTTTTTTTTTTTAGAAGTAATTGACATTTAAGTCAGAAGACTTTGATTAAAACAGATTTTCTTTCTTTGGGTAGGTGGGTCTCATCCAATCAGGTGCTTAACTGACTGAGCCACCCGGGTGAAAAGACTGATTGATGTTCACCAAAAAAGGAGAATTTTGTCTGCAGGCAGACTTCAGACTTGAGCTAAAGTGTGAACTCTTCCCTGGATCACCAGACTGCCAGCCCTCCCTCAAGGTCTCCTACTGGCTCCGCAATTGCCTGAGCCAATCCCTTAAAATAAATTTCTCTTTCTCTTTCTACACATACCCCATGGTTCTCTTTCTCTGGAACCTGACTAATACTGTATAAATGGAAAAGTGTTACTTTTAAATAAATTGCTGAGTAAATCCCAGGCCTTTGTAGACATCCTCACAGGGGCACCCGGGTGGCTCAGTCAGTTAAGCAGCCGACTTCAGCTCAGGTCATGATCTCACGGTTGGTGGGTTTGAGCCCCGCATCGGGCTCTGTGCTGACAGCTCAGAGCCTGGAGCCTGCTTCCGATTCTGTGTCTCCCTCTCTCTCTGACTCTCCCCTCTCATGCTGTCTCTCTCTCTCTCTCTCAAAAATAAATAAAACAAAACAAAAAAAAGAAAGTGTTCAAACTGTAGACATTCTCATAGTTAGTAGAGATTATGTTCTGGAGGAAAAGTTCTGTACGTGGAGTGGAGTGTGGTCTCATCAGGAAATGGTTTCTAATTACCACGATCAAACAAAAGACCAGCTTTTCAAAATACCAAAGCCCCCAAATTATTTTATAAATGGTTGGAAATGTTCGACGGGCCACGTGCAACATAGGAGACACAGTGGGCTTAGCTCATGGGCCATGACTCGCCAGCCTCTTGTCTGACACCTGGTCTGGTGTGCATTCACTGTATGACTTCACAGAGGCACCATGGACACACCAGGGCTGGGTGCGCTCCCGCTCGTGGGCAGTGGCATGATTTAGGGTCCAGCCAACACTGCTTACAGCTGACAACGTGAGGCTGTTATTCCTGTAAGCCTTCCATTGAACAAAAGTTGTTTTTTTTCTTTAGTGGAAGCATCTTGCTGCTTTGCGTTGGATTTCTAGAGCACAGAGCAACCTCAGTAGGGTTCCAAGCGTCTTTGTCTTCAAGGTGGTTTGTCTTTCAGGTGCTCAGCACGAATTCTGCAGGCTGACTTCTCACTCAGCGCCGCTCAAGGACGGGGGCTTGCTAAGCGCTTTCTCACATGGCCGCCATGGCAGCTGTCCCCACAGAGCAGGGCGATGCCTGGCTTTGAGCTACAGAAAGTACAGCAAAACGAGACAGGCCACCCAAGGGACCAGACCGATGGGGCCGGAAGGGAAGCTGGAATGGCCAGACGGACGGAGAAACCCCTTGGTCCTTGTCAGAGCCTCTGACAAAGTATAGTTCAAGGTTGGGCGGAGGAGGGGCTGCACCAGGCTCCCCCATGAGGTGGCTTTTGAGCAACCGTGATAGAAAGTATTTACCTCTTGGTTTGGGTCTGATTGTTCTCTCGAGTCCACGAAGGAAGGTTAGTGGAAGGAAGACGTCGGTTCACACTCCGAGTGAGCGCAAACCAGCAAGCCTCTACCTGCACGTTCTACCCAGTTCTGCTTCACCTGACCCGTGTGTCACGATGGGTTTTCAGCAAGACTAGACGGGTCACTCCGCACACCGGGCTCATGGGTTTGCATTGTTCTCAGTGACAAAGGAGGCTCAGAATGAAAGTGCGGGCTCTGCTGTGCAGGGCACAGAAATCCTTTTAAGAGGCAAATCAGCACTCGTGAAAGACGAAAAGCGCACAAGCCCAAGTCTGGTGGTGGGGAGGCGCCTTCCCAGCCGTCTGCACAGGCCGATTGTGTCTGACTCTACTCTGCACGGCCAGAATGCTCTGATGGGAGGTGCGGACTTGTCTTCAACAGCAGGGATGACAGTGACAAATCTTTCCTATTCACAAGCCCCTCCTTCGTGTGCCTTGAGAGCACATGGGAAGTCATGGGGGAGCATCCGTCTTTCACGAGCCTGCCTCCGTGCTGAAGGAGGGACCAGCCTGCTGTTAGGGGGTCTTCAGATTTCTGGTGCTTGATGCCATGAGAAACAGAACAGTAACTCATGCCAGGTGCTGGTGATGGCCTTGGTGGCGCTCTCGGACAGGACTGGACCCGAGGCACGGATCAGTCAGGGTCCCGGCGGAAGAGGAGATCAGAGACAGACGGTCCAGGAGACCTGGAGGAGGGGGCTGTTCTCGGAAGCGTGGGCCTCCTTAAAGGAGACAACCAGGGAGGGTGACCGTTACGCACCAGACCCGGAGGGGCCAAGGCGGTGACATGCCCCTCCATGACCACACTCGGGTCAGGGCTCTCTGAGCCCTCTTTCCAGCCAGGCCCTGACTTTGGGGCTTCCCTATCTCTGCTTCATGAAATTTGAGCACAAGTCCTGCGAAGTTGGTTTAGCCAGCCCCGCCCTCCTGTATATCAAGTCACCCACAGTATCTGCTCAGGTCCCTGACCCCCACGGTTCCGGTGACATCAGACCCCTGGCCGACCTCCAACGAGAGTGGTGTCAGGCCAAGTGAGCCATATTTCTTTCTCGTATCCAGAGTTGAGCCCAACCTCCCTCCTCCACTACAGAACGCTACGTGGTGGTTCCCGGAGCTATTGTGAGAGTCCCCTCACTGAAGTCTGCCTTCCTTACCATCTTGCCAAGTGTCATGAACAAGTTTTCCCTTTTTAAAAATACGTATTTATTTATTTTGGGGGGTGGGCTGTGCAGAGAGAGAGAGAGAATCCCAAGCAAGCTTCACACCGTCAGCACAGAGCCCGATGTGGGGCTCAATCCCGCAGACTGTGAGATCCTGACTCCCCCCCATCGCCAATTCGTATGTTGAAGTCCTAGGCCCTAGCACCTCAGGATGTGACCTTACGGAGAAACAGAGTCATTGCAGACGTATTTAGTGAGGATGAGGTCATACTGGAGGAGGTGGGCTCCTAACCCAGCATGACTGGTGCCCTTATGAAAAGGGGAGGATTTGAACCCAGGCATGTACACAAGGAGGGTGAAGGCAGAGACTGGGGTGATGGGTTCACAAGGAAGAAAGGCCAAAGACTGCCCACAAACCAAAAGTAAGGGGAGAGGTATGAAGCAGATTCTCGCTGAGGCCTCACAAGGAACCTTGGACTTCGGGCTTCTGGAGCAGAGAGAGAGAAGACTGCTTCTTGTCTCTGCCGCCCAGTTGGTGGTGCTTTGATGACTGCCCAGCTGATGCATCCAGGGGGCCTTGGGCGTCTTCTATCCCCATCTTTGTGGGTGCATATACGTGTAGATAAGTTTGGGAACACACGTGTGCACCACGCACACACACTCGCATCCAGTGTGTCCTCCAAATGTATCAAGAAATCCCCAAATGCTCCTACCTACCTCTCCCCTCCCTCAGGGGGTGAGGAGCAGCCTGAGATCCATGTCAACCCCAGTCTACACACCAACCCCCTTCTCTTCCAGTCTCTCCTCTACAGGTGTCCTCCGTCACGGAGGGCGTCCCTCGGGAGGTGACTGCCGCCCTCGGCGAGGCCCGGGTCTGGGTGCTGACACCGTCCTGGCCTCTCCCTTGGAGGAACCCCAGTGCCCAAGTGTATATTTGACCCCAGTCTTAAAGATAGACCAGGTTCCTAAGGAGGAAGTTAAGGGGACAGGGCTCTTAGGTCCGAGTAAAGGGCAGGCCGGGTGGGGGGATGGGGTGTGCGCTGTGAATGCCCCCCTGCTGTCTCGGGTACCGGACCACAATTTTTTTCATTTCAAGTTTTTATTTAAATTCTAGTTCATTAACATATCATGCAATATGGGCTTCAGGAGTAGAATTCAATGATTCATCTCTTGCGTAGAACACCCAGTGCTCATCCCAACAAGCCCCTCCTTATTGCCCATCCCCATCTAGCCCATCCCCCGCCCCCTCCCTCAGTTTGCTCTCCAATGTTAAGAGTCTCTAATGGTTTGTTCCCCTCTCTTTCTTCCTCCTCCCCTATGTTTATCTGTTGTGTTTCTTAAATTCCACATATGAGTGAAATATATGGTATTTGTCTTTCTCTGACTGACTTATTTCGCTTAGCATAATACACTCTGGCTCCATCCACGTCATTGCAAATGGCAAGATTTTATTCTTTTTGATGGCTGATAGTCCACTGTATACGTGTACCACATCTTCTTCAGTCAGAGGACACTTGGGCTCTCGCCACAGTTTGGCTGTTGTTGATAATGCTGTCATAAACATCAGGTACATGTGCCCCTTTGAATCTATATTTTTGTGTGCTTTGGGTAAAAATCTAGTAGTGCAATTGCTGGGTCATAGAGTAGTTCTATTTTTAACTTTCTGAGCGTCCTCCATACTGTTTTCCAGAATGGCTGTTGCATTCCCATGAACAATGCATGAAGACTCTCCTTTCTCCACATCCTGGCCAACATCTGTTGTTCACTGTGTTGCAAATTTTAGCCACTCCAACAGGTGGGAGGTGAGATCATGTGTGGCTTGGATCATCAGGGACTGTGCATTTAACCACTCAAGGTGTTGCCTTTGTTTATGTGCCAGTGTGATACCCCAAGCGGCCTTCTGCCTCCCCCAAGTGTAGGGGTGCACACCTGATGAGCTTAGAAAGATTTATGATTTTTAAACTTTATATGTTAGTTTGTTTTTCTTTTCAGTTTCATTTAAGCCTTCTGCTGTTGTTTGAGCATTTAAAACAAAACCCATTTTAGCATTTAGAACAATCTTACAATGGAACTTATTTTTTAAGGGTTGGATAGCTTCCATTGGCTATGGTAATTTTTAAACCCTGCTCTAAACCAAAAGACAGTAACCCAGGCGGCTGTTAAAAACAAGACAACAATCTCAAAATGGAGTTGCTTATGCTAAGCCCCACATGACCAAACGGAGAACTAACTTACTTGAAGTTTGGACTCCATCAGAAGCCGCCTAATTAACACTGGGTAGGTACTCTGCCTGATACACCTGTTGGGGCCAAGATGCGCCCCAAACTGTACCACTTTGACATATTGATTAATTAGTTTTGAATTAAAAGATACTTAATAGCCACGTGCAAAAAGAATACTATGAGCCCCACTTTGCCTCCAGAGAGCAGGAAATAAATGTCCCGTGTGAAAGGTACCTTCTGTGCAGGAGCTAAAGAGACACCCTTATCACCAGAGATACGGAACTTACAGCCCGAAGGCTGTGTAAACACCCCTTCATACTTTTTATTCCTTTTCTACCCCAGCCCAAATTCTGTTTAGAACTCCTTATTAATTGAAGGTCCTAAAGTTAAGTTATTTTTGTCTTATCAGTTCCTCACAGATTTATTGTCTGTCTAAAAGGCATGAAAACTGTGTGCCTTGGTCACTTCTTTGCGTCCTAATTTTGTTATTGAGTCTCCGAGTAGATGTAACAAAACTGATTTTTTTCCTCCTGTTAATCTGTCTTATGTCAATCAAAGTATTAGACCAGCTGTAAGAACTTTGGAGGGTAGAAAGGATTTTTTTTTCCTTTCTTACATCTCCTTTGATGCCCTAAAGGAAAGTGACCTTTCAGTAACCAACCTGCTTTTTTTTTTTTTACAGTAGAATTTCCTTATTTCCAATCATCTTTGCTTATAAAAGTCTTTAATTCTGTACAGTTCCTCAGAGCCCCCTTCTATCTGCTAGCTTAGATGCTGCCAATCTGAATGGACTGTTTTACTCAAATAAGCTCTTAAAATGTTTAATAGGCCTCCGTTAATCTTCTCACACTGCCGAACGCCCAGAGCACATTCACGTGGGATTGTGCACAGCAAAGAGCAGGAGACGCTGTGTCCCAAGTCTGAGCGTCTGGACACACCTGCCCTCCTGTGTAGAAAATGTCTCGGTCGGAATGGATTCCACATTTCTGCAATGGCCTTGACCCTGTGAATTTGACTGTGGGATTGACAAGTGGCAGGAACGTTCTGGAACTCCGGAGTCTGCCTTTTCTGGCAGCATCACAAAAGAAGGGAGGGGCTAGAGCTGCAGGTAAAGGTCAGCTCCAACCCCAGGATGACAGGGAACTGGGAGCACTGAAGCTGACCTTCAGGGATCCACATCTCCTATTCGGAGCCCAGCGCTCCCTCCTCCTGTGGAGAACCACCTCCGTTTCAGAACGCCTCGGCCGTTCCTCCTTGTCTTCCGCCTGTGCGAGCTTGCAGGGCCTCCAGTTTGACCCAGGCTTTTGTAGGAAGTGCAGTCCGGTTCCAGGAGCTCAGAGGCTGGCCGGCCACCCCATGTGCTCGTCACTGTGCTGAGGGCGGTGCAGACTCCGCAGATGACAGCCTGTGACTGTCTGTGTCCTCCCCGGGACTAGCTGCCGACTAGGTTTTGACTCCGGAGTTGGGGACCCAATGCTGTCAGTGGTGGGAATAGTGTTGGGGTGGGAGGTCCCGGGGTTCCGATGGATAGGCAGCGCCTGCCCTGAGCGCTGGCACGACCGTGATTACACGTCGATTCCGAGTCTTGGTGAAATGAAGCTGCATGGTGCGATTAAAAATGGAAATGACAGGGGCGCCTGGGGGCTCGGCCAGTTAAGTGTCCGGCTTCAGCTCTGGTCATGATTTACAGTTTGTGCGTTCGAGCCCCGTGTCGGGCTCTGTGCTGACAGCTCAGAACCTGGAGCTGCTTCAGATTGTGTTTCCCTCTCTCTTTGCCTCTCCCCTACTTGCACTGTCTCTCTCTGTCTCTCAAAAATAAATAAAAAACATAAAAAAATTAAAAAAAATGGAAATGACAGAATGCTGTGCTGGGCCAGTGGTCAGGGACTGACTTAGGTTCA
>PISW01009439.1:0-60941 GCA_004023785.1 Mungos mungo
GAGCGGGCCCGGGGCGGGACTTTCTCCGGTTGCGCGGCCGCCGTTCCCGGCCCTTCCCGGGCCTGGGGACGGCCTCTCCGCCGGGGCACTCGTCCTTTGGGCCGGTTCCTGGGTCTTCGCAGGTATGGCAACACGATTTATTTCTGTATAAATGCTCTGGGAGGAGCATTTAGTGTTCTGGTTACTGGGAGGAAATTAGAAAACACGGAAACACTCATGTTCTTAGCAGCGTCACGCTGTAGTTTTCTGGCTATGGAGATTGGAACGAGTTGGGAGGAACTCCTCTTTTTAAAAAGTTGCTATTTGAGGTTTTTCGTAAATTTACCAATTCAGTAAGATGCATTGATTTTTTCTTTGGTCTGAAGCATCACACTTGAAGTCTCAGTTACGAAGTAATTTATTTTTTCCACCCTCTATTCCAGCCCCTCCCTCCAAACCCCCCACGGGGGTCTCAGAAAATAATACCTAGCCCTTTGATTTGCCCGGTTTTTAATTATCCTTACAACATGACGTGTGACTAAAAATTCTCTTCTTAGTCTTCCAACAGGACATAACTGTGATGACCTGAATTTTTGCCTTCCAGTTTATCGTGAAGATGAAGGGGAGCTTCCTAGTTGAGCAGACCGTTTAAAGAACAGAACAACTTGCTACACATAGTATTCACTACCCTGGATCAGAAGATGAACCCAACTAATCCTTTCAGTGGGCAGCCGCCTGGGGTTTTTCCAGCATCTTCCAGCAGTGCCATAGGAACATTTCAGGCTAAGCCGCCATTTCGATTTGGTCAGCCCTCGCCTTTTGGACAGAACAATACGTTATCTGGGAAAACTTCAGGATTTTCGCAGGTACCCAGCTTTCCAGCATCTTCCGGAGTAAATCATTCTTCTTCAGCACAAGCATTAGGATTCTCCCCGACCTCAAATGTTGGACTTTTTTCAGGACTTGACCACACTCCAGCCTTTGTAGCTGCCTCTGGGCCTTCAAGTTCATGTGTGTCTGGAAACCCTGGATTTACTTTTAAATCGCCCAACTTTGGGACTTTCCCCAGTACTTCTACATTTGGATCAGAAACTGGCGAAATAGCCAGCTCTGGTTTTGCGAAAACAGACTTTAGCTTTAAACCTCTGGAGAAGTCAGTGTTCAGACCAATATTGGGAGCTGAATCTGAGCCCGAGAAAACTCAGAGCCAAATTGCTTCTGGATTTTTCACGTTTTCTCACCCAATTAGTAGCGGACCTGGGGGACTGGCACCATTTCCTTTTTCTCAGGCGACAAGTAGTTCAGCTACCAATTCAAATTTCACCTTTTCAAAGCCAGTTAACAGTACTAATTCGTCATCTGCCTTTACCTCTGCTTTGTCAAACCAAAATGTAGAGGAAGAGAAGAGAGGTCCTAAGTCCCTGTTTGGAAGTTCTAATAGTAGCTTCACGAGCTTCCCCATATCTTCAGGGTCTTTGGGAGAACCCTTCACAGTCAGCAAAACAGGCGTCAGACAAGGAGGTGAAGAAGGCGTATCCCAGATGGAGCCTCTTCCCACCCTCATGAAAGGACTGAAAAGGAAGGAGGACCAGGATCGCTCCCCACGGAGACATGGCCATGATGCC
Source organism: Mungos mungo (assembly GCA_004023785.1). Lineage (NCBI taxonomy): Eukaryota > Metazoa > Chordata > Mammalia > Carnivora > Herpestidae > Mungos > Mungos mungo. The sequence continues at coordinate 1,605 of PISW01009439.1, forward strand.
GCAGAAGACGTGGACGCTCTGTCGAGGGGAGATCATCCTCCAGATAAACGACCTGTCCGCCTAAATCGGCCTCGGGGAGGCACCTTGTTTGGGCGGACGATACAGGATGTCTTCAAAAGCAATAAAGAAGTAGGTCGTCTTGGCAATAAGGAATGTAAAAAGGAAGTTGGCTGTACTGAGTCCGGGGAAAACGACCCCGTGGCCGTCCCAGGAGGGAGTCCGGCCCTCCCGGCACCTTCCCGGCTCCCGGGTGTGAGTAAGGAGGAAGAAGCTGAAAGTAGAGATAAAAAAGAAGGTGAGCTCTAAAAACGTGTGCCACGCGGTGAGTGCTGCTGGTACGTTCTTGGTACATCTCTCTGAGTCTTAGTTTAATGTTTCTGGTAAATTTCCTGTAAACGTTAGAAATTCTGACATACTAAGAAAATGTCGTCCATCTACGAACATTTACTTTGCTCTTACATAGTTGATGCTTCCTATTTGAGATGTGACATCTGCTGCAGTTTTGTGCCTGTTCTCTCATCCCTAGATTCTCTGAGGGGAACGCCGGGGCGTCAGAGTAAAAGGAGCGAGAGCACAGACAGTCTTGGAGGCTTGTCCCCTGCTGAAATCACAGCAATCCAGTGCAAGAACATCCCTGACTATCTCAATGACAGAGCCATTCTGGAGAAATACTTTGGTAAAATTGCCAAAGTGCAGCGCATCTATACCAGGCGCAGCAAAAAGCTTGCGGTGGTGCATTTTTTTGATCATGTGAGTATTTCCAACAAATGTAATGTGCATGAAAAAGTTTGAGTGACGTTTGTCACTTTAAAACCTGGTTTTTATTTTATTTTGTTTTTAATTTTTTTTATGTTTATTTTTTGTGAGAGAGAGACACACAGTGCAAGTAGGGGGTTGGGGGAGCAGGCAGAGAGAGAGAGACACAGAATCCAAATCGGGCTTCAGGCTCCGAGCTGTCAGCACAGAGCCTGGCCTGGGGCTCGAACCCACGAACTCTGAGGTCATGACCTGAGCTGAAGTTGGACACTTAACTGACTGAGCCCCCAGGTGCCCCATTAAAGCTTACTTTTTAATCTGTCAGTTACTTTGTTAGAATCTGGGCAAGTACTCAGATACCTTCTTCTTTCCTTGGCTCTGTAATCACATAGCGCTTTTTCAAAATTGAGTCGTTCTGGGTTTGGTTTGTTTTACTTGGCCTGGTACACACTCACCGCAGACATTCCACCAAGGCAGGGAGAGTAAGCCCGTCGTGACCCTCCCCCAGGGTAACCGACGCTGCTTACTTGGCTTACGCCTTGACTTTCAACACGCGTGTGAGCACGCGCGCGCGTAAGGCGTCGGTTGTAGGGTGTGTGCGTGTAGGGGCTGCTCACGTTATGTTGCTTTATATTTTTATTATTTTTTCTGATTTTTCTTGTGGGGAAAATTAAGTTCTATAGAATTGGTAAAGTGGAAAGCATGTTTTCATATTTTTTTAAAGTGATGGAACTGTAGCCTGTTTACGTAGGGGAAAAAACCAAAAAGTCTGTGGGAGGGGGCACAGAATCACCCAGAATTCTCTTTTGTGAGATACCAACTATGAATGTTTTGGTTAACGTCCTTGTGAATATATGTCGTGTTGTTTGTGCGCGAATGGGGTCATGCCGCACACGCTGTTGGTTGTCTTTTCAGGTTGTAGTCTGCAGTGTTCTCTGAAATCCCTAAGTAGCCTTGGTTAGAAGTGCCGCATGGCTTGGTTAAGTGCCGCATGGCTTTCTATCCTGTCTACTTAGCTGGGTCGTTTTCTGTTTGTGGACATTTTGTGCATGTATTTCTGATTGGTTTATATCCTTTGTTTAAATTCCTGAGAGTAGAAGTTCTGAACCCAAATACTTGCAGAGCTTTAGAGCTTTTCCTGTTTATTCCTTTCTGTTTTTTCTTTCAATTCAGTGGCATTGATTCCATTCACAGTGTTGTGCCACCGCCACCATTATCTATTTCTAGAACTTTTTCATCATCCCAAACAGAAACTCTGACCACTCAGCAGTATTTCCCCACTCCCGCCTTCTGCCAGCCCCTGGTGACCTTTCATCTACTTCCTATCTCTGAATTTGCCTGCTCTAGGACTCACATTCAGGGGAATCTCAGTCTCTGTCCTGTGCGTGTTGGTCCGCGTCACGTTCTCCGTGTCTGTCCATGTGGTCGTACGTCATTCCTTTTACGGATGAATAATCCCAGCCTTATTAATCTGTTGGTGGAAAGAGGCTGTTTCTGCTTTCTGGCCATTTTGAGTGACGCTGCTGTGAACTCGGTGTGCAAGTGTCTCCCATACGCCCTCTGGGTACGCACTTAGGAGCGGAAGTGCGGGGTCATATGCGTCGTTTTCCTTGCTGTTGTTGAAGGTGTTTGGCTATTGAGATGTACTTTTCTAGCTGAACGCTAAATACTTAGTAACAGATATGTAAATACCTTGTCATTGGAAGTAGTGCCTTGATACGTACAGTGCTGAGGTCCCTGATTACCCTCGTCTCTCCTGTTACCCGGGAGCAAGCACAGTTACCTAGTGTGGTGTGGATTGGTGTGTATTTTTCTAGACCTTTTCATGGGTTTGTCTGTAGATATACTAAGACGTAGCTGGTTTCCTGATAAACTGTATCCTGCGCATGTCATTCTCTTCCTTTTGTCCGTAAGTGTGACGTGGCGCCCCTTCCATCAGTGCACGTGATTCCCGGATTCCGTGTAGTTCCTGGGCGTGCGCTCAGGTGGTGAGAGTCACCCCACCAGACGCCAGCAAGGTTAAGCTCTGGGTTCTAGCGAAGGAAAGTCATTACTTTCCAAAAGAAGAGGAGCCAATCCGTGCTTGGGAGACAGGTCAGGGAGGCGAGGACTGTGGCCGCCGTGACCAGAGGCGGACTGTGGTCAGAACACGTCGTGCGTGGAGGCTTCGTTCTGTACACACTTGTACAAAGTCTGCTACTGCACTTGAGGTTTTAATCTCATTTCCTTTGGTCTGATGTCCTCATGCGTTGTGGTGTGTGGACTGTTTCCCTAGGCGTCTGCAGCCCTGGCGAGGAAGAAGGGAAAGAGCCTGCATAAGGACATGGCTGTCTTTTGGCACAAGAAGAAACTGAGTAAGTGGGGCTTCCTCCCGGTGTGGTCTCCGGTGCTCCGTGTGGACGGCCCGCCGAGCTTTCCCGGCACCAGGGCCGCGCTGCCTGTTTGGGGATCCTGTGTCTCAGAGTATTTCTTTGGGCTGCTTTGAATCTCCTGTAACAATTTTGAGAGTGTTACTTTTTCAAACACAAGTAAAATCCAGTGTCAGATGACTTGTGGTTCATAAACTGTGCTCTTCTGCCCTCAGGTCCCAATAAGAAGCCCTTTTCCCTGAAGGAGAAGAAGCCGGGCGATGGCGAGGCTGGCCAGGGCCCGGAGGACGCGGCCTTCCAGCACTCCCCCCTCGGCAAGCCTGCGGCCAGGGCCGCGGCCGTCAGCCTCCTGAGCAAAAGGTGCGCTGGCTCTTCCCGAGGACCGTTGGTCTCCGCGGCGTGTGGGCCCCGCGGGCTCTGTGCACTTGACGGCGGTCGTGCTGGAGCCCGGCCGGGAGGCGGGGTTCGTGGGGCCTGGGGGCTCGGGAGACGGAGAGGCGGAGATGGCCCCTGGGCCCCTCCCTGGGCCCGCTCGGTCCCACGCCCCACGCTGCTGTGCTCTGGATGAGGGGCAGCTTGTTCCCGTAGGAGCTCTGGCTGGCCGTGACGACCAGGTGTTTCTGTCGGCTGCTCCGTGGGGCCGGCGCGTCCCGGCGAGGCGGCCCTCCTCCTGGCCACACGACGGCCGGGGAGCTCGGCAGGTGCACGGCCCTCAGGCCCAGTGGGCACGTCCGCGAAGGCTCTCCGGCCGCCCTTCCCGAGTGACCCCCCCTCCTTCCCCAGCGGCTGCTGTTTTGGTCAGCACAGCGTTTCCTCGCTTCCCGTTTTGCAGTTCGCATCTTAGTTGCCGACCGGCTTTTGCTCCCCCCTCGGCCGGCCGCGTCTCCCGCATTCGCGCTCCCGGAGTGCCGGAGGCCGGCTAGAGAGCGGGGAGGCTGGGAGGCAGCGCCTGTTTCTTTGTAGTCGGCCCTTCTGCTGGGATGAGGTTACCTGTGAAAACACGTAGTCACGTGATTTCCGCGTGGTGTTAAAGTGGTTTTTCCCCCCAGGCTGAACTTCATTTTTTTGAGATGGAAATCTGCCAACGTTCATCTCACATGTTTAAATGGGTTCATCTCATTTTTGAGAAGTATGGGATATTTCAAAATTTTAAAATCACAGTGAAAAATAGTAACACCTTTACGCCCCTCATTAGCATCATCATGTCTCATCTCCGGTTAATGCTTTTACTTTCAGTTTTGGAGGAGATGAAAATCTGAATAAGGGAAGCATCTGGAAGTAGAAATGACAGAAATGCCTGATGGGTACAAGGCCATTAATGTGTTACTTTCTTTGTAGCTCTCCAGTGAAGAAGCCGAGTCTTCTAAAGACCCATCAGTTTGAGGGAGACCCCTTTGATTCGGGCTCCGAGGGCTCCGAGGGTCTTGGGCCATGTGTGTCATCTCTTAGTACCCTGATAGGCACCGTGGCTGAGACTTCTGAGGAGAAGTACCGCCTGCTTGACCAGAGGGACAGGATCATGCGACAAGGTATGGCGGGCGCCGCGCGGCAGAGGCTCCGCGGCCTGGCTGCGGTCCCAATACGGTCACCCTGGGAGCTGTGAGGAGGCGGCGGCTGCTGTCAGCACAGAGCCTGATGTAGAGCTCGAACTCATGAACAGTGAGATCATGACCTGAGCTGAAGTTGGACAGTGAACTGACTGAGCCACCCAGTTGCCCCTTGAATTTTATTTTTGGAAGAAAATCCATAAACCATTGATCCGTGTTAAATTAAACATTTTAAAGGGCAATTTTTAGACATCAGAAAGCACATATTAAAAATCAAAATGTTTTGTTTGACAGAAATCCCCACAAATAAAACTAAGAAATGTCAACCCAGGGGAGAAATCTGTAACTTATATCACAAAGGGCTGATTTCACTGATACAGAAAGAACTGTGGAAATTAGCTTGAAAAAGACTAGCTCTTGGGGCGCCTGGGTGGGCTGGTGGTCAGGTGCCGGACTCTTGATTTCAGCTCAGGTCATGATCTCATGGTTTGTGGCTTCGAACCCCCAAGTCCAGCTCTGTGATGACAGTGTGGAGCCTGCTTGGGATTCTCTCTCTTTCGCTCTGTCTGCCTCTCCCCTGTTCATGAGCACTTACACGTGCTTTTTAATCATTTATTTTTGAGAGAGAGAGAGAATGTGAGCAGGAGAGAGACAGAGAGAGAGGGAGAGGGAGACAGAGCGGCTGAGCAGGCTCTGCGCTGTCAGCGCAAAGCCCAGTGTGGAGTCTGGACTGTGCACCGTGAGGTTATGACCTGAGCTGAAGTCAGATGCTCAACCAACTGAGCCACCCAGGCACCCTCTCTCTTTCTCTCTCTTTCTCTCTCTCTCTCAAAATAAAAAAAAAAACTTTAAAAATTTATTAAAAAAAAAAAGAGTAACTCAATAGAGAAGTGAGTAGGTAGAAAAGTTGCGGAGAAGGAAGTGCATCTGACCCTTAACACAAGGTCGGGCGCCGTCTTTCTTGTCGCCCGAAAATCTGCGTGTCACTGGTGACCCCCCAGATACGTAACTGCTAACCGGCTACTGTTGACTAGAAGCCTTACTGGTAACGCAGTCGATTGACATGTACTTAGCGTGTTACGTGTTTTGTGTGGTGCATTCTAGTAGTAAAATAAGCTAGAGAAAAGAACAACATTAGAAAGGTCCTCAGGAAGGGAAAGTACATTTACAGCATCGAAGGTTGTAAGTGGACCCGTGCGGTTCACGCCTGTGGTGGTCAAGGGTCAGCTGGGTCGCCTGCTGGCTCTTCAACATGAGGAAAGGCGCCCACGCCTCCCACAGAGCAGTGCAGAATGCACCTGCCGAGGTGGCGTCCCCACGCTGTGCGCGGTGCTGCGTCCTCGGGCCGGCTGCGGGCAGCTGCTCTCCTCGGCGGGGGGGTGGGCAGGCAGCATCTTTCAGCCTTAGGAAAGCCCGTGCCTTTGACCCACATCCCACATCCTGGACGGGACCACATGTATGTGTGTGTGGGAGATTCACACACATTAATTAGGAATTAATTGTCCACATAGCAGGACTCTAAACAGCCTGGAAGATTGGGCTTTCTTTATGGAAAAATACAAAGATTTATTGTGAAGTGAAAAAGCGTAGTGTGGGAAGTATGTGTGTGTCCGTACACACGTGAGTATGCTTGCCTGCGTGTGCCTAAAACAGCCCTGCGCACGCACGAGGCTCTGCGCGCTGACTGAGGGAGGCGGGTGGGGGCGGGGTTCTGGACAGGACGTGTCAGTGCCTTTGGAATGAATCCGTGTGCGTGTATTAACCCTTCCAAGAGTAAGTATTCTATTAAGTTTTAGAAAATAGATGTGGGGCGCCTTGGCGGCTCGGTTGGTTGAGTTGACTCTTGATTTTGTCTCAGGTCACGATCTCATGGTTCGTGAGTTCAAGCCCCACATTGGGCTCTGGGCTGACTGCACCGCGACTGCTTGTGATTCTCTTGTCCCCTCTCTCTACCTCTCCCCTGCTCGCTCTCCCTCTCAGAATAAATAAACTTAAAAAAAATACATGTACAACGAGCGCAAATAAAGTATTTTTGGTTTTTTTTGCGAAGTTTTTTTGAAACTAAATTTTAGCTGTAGGGTTTTCCTTCCTTTAGAAGCTGGGAATGAGTGGAGTAGCCACAGTGCCTCCTTCACGTGGCGGTACAAACTGCCGTCACACAGGAGGGCGTTGACATGTGATTGTTGTTGTCGTTGAAGCCCAGGAAGGGGATTTTGATATTCCAAATAAAATTAGTAGGTATTTAAATTTTTCAGAATAAAAATAAGATGTCTATATCTTGAGCTGTGAAGTTGTTGCGTTCCATTTCATTTAAAAGATACTTTTGTAATGAATTCTATGGAAAGCAGTAATTTATTCAGATCGGGATCAGGATACGTTCTCTTAGGTAAATTGGGTTATATTAAAAACATGATGAAAAAGTGATGAAATACTGAGTTTTAGAGAACTAGTGTATTTTGAATATTTACAGTTAAATTATTTTTTAAAACTTTTAATGTTTATCTTTGAGAGAGACAGAGCATGAGCAGGGGAGGGGCAGAGGGAGAAAGGGAGACACAGAATCCAAAGCAGGCTCTGGGCTCTGAGCTGTCAGCACAGAGCCCAAGGCAGGGCCCAAACCCATAACCTGTGAGATCGTGGCCTGAGCTGAAGTCGGCGCCCAACCAACTGAGCCACCCAAGCGCCCCAACAAATTGATCTTTTTAACAAACATATTGCAGCATGATTATCTTTGAGTTCATTACCAGAGCTGTGAACAGCCACGTGTGACCCCTGTCTGTAGGGTGCAGTGAGGGTCTGTGACTGTTGGAGAGGGGGTGAGGCCTCGGGGGTCTTCATGGGCCTGGATGCCTGCTGCCTGATGCGGTAGGCTGTGCTTGCTTCTTTCTAGGCCCAGCATTTTATTTTATTTACTTTTAAATGTTTATTTTGAGAGAGAGAGAGAGTGCAGGGGAGGGGCAGAGAGAGGGGCAGAAAAAGAATCTGAAGCAGGCTCCAGGCTCCGAGCTGTCAGCGCAGAGCCCGATGTGGGGCTCAAACCCACGAACCATGAGGTCATGACCTGAGCTGAAGTTGGACATTTAACCGACTGAGCCACCCAGGCGCCCCACAGGCGTAGCATTTGAAAGGTATTTGGGCACCTGGGTGGCTCAGTCGGTTAAGCATCTGACTTCGGCTCAGGTCATGATCTCACGGTATGTGAGTTCGAGCCCCACGTCGGGCTCTGTGCTGACAGCTCGGAGCCTGGAGCTGCTTCAGATTCTGTGTCTCCTCTCTCTCCCCCTCCCCTGCTCGTGCTGTGTCTTTCTCTGTCTCAAAAAATAAACAAATATTAAGAATGAAAAAAGTATTTCTTTTACTTTGTAATTTTCAGTGTTTGCCTTTATTTTTATTTTTCCTTTTAGCATCATAAAAATGCACTTCTCTGGGTTCCTAGTAATTGCATGATACATTCTTACTTTTCCCTTGTCATCATTTAGCTCGGGTGAAAAGAACCGATCTGGACAAAGCGAGGACTTTTGTTGGGACGTGCCCAGACATGTGTCCTGAGAAGGAGCGGTACATGCGGGAGACCCGGAGCCAGCTGAGCGTGTTCGAAGTGGTCCCAGGGACCGACCAGGTGGGGTCCCCCGGCTCCCTGCGTGCGCTTGCTAGGCCACTGTCTGCATTTAATCATCAGGGTGGAGGTGGATATGTGGGGGGGGGGGGGACTTAGTTTTTAGTGATTTCTGTACATGTCGATACTTGGTGTGGGTGTTTACCTTTGTAGAGGATGGTGGGGATGTGCTGTTAATTACTAATGTTCATATTAAATTTATTGTGACATATACACTGAGTAATTCCGTAAAAGGTGACTGGACCCCTTGTTCTCTATAGATGTAGATAGATATTTGTTTCACAGATTAAAAATTTCCTTATGTTTCTTTTTTCTTTCCACAATTTTGTTACTACCCTTTTTACACTTATTTATTTATTTTGAGAGAGAATGAGGTGGGGAGAGAAAATCCCAAGCAGGCTCTATACTGTCAGTGCGGAGCCTGACGCGGGGTTCGAACCCGTGAACCCTGAGACCGAGCTGGAGTCACCCAGGTGCCCCGTATTCATACCCTTTTCTGCGTATGTGTTCTACACACGAGATTATCCTCTAGATACAATTCTGTGTGACTCTTTTTCACTTAAAATTATGTTGTGAACATTTTGTTTTGATAAGCTCATTATTATTCATTTTAGAGAGCTTGTGAGAGTGGGGGAGAGGGCAGAGGGAGAGGGAGAGAGTAGGCTCTGTGCCGTCCGTGCAGAGCCCGGCGTGGGGCTCCGTCCCACAGCCCTGGGATCATGATTTGAGCTGAGATCCAGAGTCACATACTCTGCTGACTGAGCCCCCAGGCGCGACTCAGCATATTTTAAATGACAGCATATTAATTGGTTTATGTAGCTCTGTGAAAACTTCCCATTTTGCAGTCACTAGTTAGGCTGTTTCTAATGTGTAAATTCTATTATGATTCTTTTGGGCATATTGTGTGTAACAAGTCTAAGATATTCAGGTTATTTCCTTCCAGTAGAGCCTAAGAATTAAGTTATGACATCAGAGGGCAGGACCTTTCTTCGGGCTCCTGAACATAGTGTATCGATGCGTGTTCCCAAATTGTTTCCCCTGAAGTACGCACCATTTTATTTATTTATTTATTTTTTAAGTTTTTAAATGTTTTTTATTTATTTTTGGGAGACAGAGAGTGAGTGAGCAGGGGAGGGCAGAGAGAAAGGGAGACACAGAATCTGAAGCAGGCTCCAGGCTCTGAGCTGTCAGCACAGGGCCCGATGCAGGGCTTGAACCCACGAACTCTGAGATCCTGAGCCGAAGCTGGAGGCTTAACTGACTGAGCCACCCAGGGTGCCCCATACACACCATTTTAGATCCTTTGTTAATTTAAAATTTTTTTTAATTTTTGTTAATTTCTCTGTTAATTTTGCTTGTAGGTTTCTCTTGGCTGGTGTTTTGGTGATTTTTTTTGTTGTTTTTTTAAGATTTTATTTTTACGTAATCTCTACATCCTTGAACTTGAACCTCGTCACCTTGAGACTGAGAGTCCTATGCTCTCATTGCAATCTGTGCGTCACAGCGGAGGCTGCTGCCCCAGGAGGCCTGATGCCGGCTTGCGGTGATGCCCAGGGCCTGGTCCCTGGGCGGCCGGGATTCCGCACTAGGCCGCGTGTCTCAGCCTCCTTTTGCGGGGGGACAGCGCCAGCCTTTGTGCGCAGCTGTGCGGTCCCCGCGAGGCGCCCTGCTGCTTGCTTTCTCCGCTTCCTTTCTAGTCCGTGTTAGTGCTTGAGCGAGGCTGAGGGCTGTCACAGTGCTTCAGAGTCCTGTACTGTCACCTCTGCCCTTGGAGCCATGCACGTGCATCTCCACTTCTATTACTTTTTTTTTTTTAAGATTTTGTTTGTAAGTAATCTGCACCCATTGTGGGGCTCAAACTCACAGCCTCGAGATCAGTAGTCGCGTGCTCTGCCAACGGAGCCGGCCGGGCGCCCCCACTTAACATTCCTTCTGCTGCTTCGGTTCGTGTCACATTTGCCAAAAACAAGTTTCTCATTTGTTTTTGAACTTTGATTATTATTTTCAAACAGAAATTTTACATTTTAATGTTGTATCCTGTAGTATTGGTCTTGTACGAGTTGGTGGGTGATTTTCCGCTTCCTTTGACGCCCGCTGTTTGTCCCCACGCCGTGTCCTCAGGTGGACCACGCGGCGGCCGTGAAGGAGTACAGCCGCTCCTCGGCCGACCAGGAGGAGCCCCTGCCGCACGAGCTGCGGCCCTCGGCCGTGCTCAGCAGGACCATGGACTACCTGGTGACCCAGATCATGGACCAGAAGGAGGGCAGCCTGCGGGACTGGTATGACTTCGTGTGGAACCGCACGCGCGGCATTCGGAAGGTACCAGCCGCTTTCTGCCGGGAAACTAGAAGATGCACGTGACTCCCAAAGTCGAAGTGGGAGTTCTTTTTGTTTTACTCAGTTATATTTCATCTGTGTAGAAGACTGTGCTGTATTTAAAATCATTGCAGTGGGGTCTGGGTGGTCAGTGGGTCGAGCGTCCGATCTTAGGTCATAAGCTCCCACTTCGTGGGTTTGATCCCCGCAGCAGGCCGTGTGTCCACAGCGTGGAGCCTGCGTGAGCTATTCTCTCGCCCTCGCCCTCCCCTCCCCTACGTCTATTCGTCCCTGCTCGTGCTCATACTGTCTTTTTCTCAAACATTAAAAAAACAATACATCGTTACAAAGTCCTATCCAAAGGTGCTTCATGGGCTTTATTTCAGATTGCTGAGAGAAACTCAGGTAATCCTGACTTTTCTGACAGTTGGTCCTTTACGCGTGGAAATACGTGCACGAGGTCTGTGTGTACCAGACACGTACGCGTGCGGGGTGCGTGGGCGAGGCTCACGTGTGTGACGTCCCCCTCTCGCTCACGGCCAGGACATCACCCAGCAGCACCTGTGTGACCCTGTGACGGTGTCTCTGATCGAGAAGTGCACTCGCTTCCACATCCACTGTGCCCACTTCATGTGTGAGGAGCCCATGTCCTCCTTCGACGCCAAGATCAACAACGAGAACATGACCAAGTGCCTCCAGAGCCTGAAGGAGATGTACCAGGACCTGAGGAGCAGGGGCGTGTGCTGTGCCGGCGAGGCCGAGTTCCAGGGCTACACCGTGCTGCTCAATCTCAACAAGGGGGACATCCTCAGGTAACGTTCCGAAACCAGGAGCTAACCGCGGCTGGCCGGCAGGGCGGGGTTCAACCCAGGAGCAAGCCGTCCGGGCCACGGCAGCTGGCGGCGGGGTCGGTCCGCCAGGGAGCAGGGCCGGGCGCCCTGTTGGGCTGCGGCGCCGGGAGCCCGGGACGGGCTTGTGCTGGCGGCAGCACCTCAGAGTCGGCCCCAGGTCCGTGTGAGAACAGCTTCTCTTCGTCGGTGAGAAAACGAGGGAGGAGTGCCCGACGAACGGAGGGTGCGTGAGCGAGGACGGGGAGCCCGGGGCGCCCCGCCAGAGCTGTCGCAGCCTGCGTGTCCCGGCGCGTCTCCTCGCACGTGGGTGTCCACGCCTCCTCAAGAGGGGCCTCGTAGGAGAGGAGAGCGCCGTGTGAAATGAATGCCGGGAGTGGGACTTTAAGAATGAGCCGTAAACACGGTCTGATACACAGGTGAACCTTGATGGGAGAAAACATGCCAGAGTCCTCTGGGTCTCTGTCCCTGCTGTGGGTAAGCCAGACTTGGGGACAAGCGACTCCTCTAATTCCAAGGCTCCCTTATTTATGCCGAAACTGGTTCTTAGCTGTTTTCCCTAGGAGCCTTATTAATTAACATCCAACTGTGTTCTTGAGTTTTGGTTCTAAAATTCAGTCCCCGAGATAAACTAGTTGCGGAAAATGGCAGTGTGGTCTTTTCACCTGTGACGGGCGCCTCTCTCCTCTTGAGCCACTCAGCCAGCTGTTTACTTACGAAGCAAAGTTAGATTTTGTTTAGACGATATCATTGTCAAAAACAGCTTGTGGTCATTTGGTGTTAAAGTAACTCTGCGATAATCCTTAAATTGATTATTACATGAATTTTTTTATTTGCCATTTTCTTGGAGAACCCCATTGTTCCCCGTCTAGCCCAAGGATGGCAGCTTTGAAACCAGTAATCTAATAGAGTGGCACGGGTCACCAGTAAGCCCCTCTTTCTCAGTATGTTTGTTTGTATTTGAAATCTTATTTGTTTGTATTTTAAGTCACATCTGGTTTTCATGGAAATTTTATCTAATAATAAAATTCTAAACTCTGTATCTCATTTAATTGACAGAGAAATACAACAGTTCCATCCTGCTGTTAGAAATTCCTCCGAAGTGAAATTTGCTGTTCAGGCGTTTGCTGCATTGAACAGTAATAATTTTGTGCGATTTTTCAAATTGGTCCAGTCGGCTTCTTATCTGAACGCGTGTCTTTTGCATTGTTACTTTAATCAGGTGAGTAACCGCGCTGTACTTGAGAATTGAAAGGAAGTAGATTGTATCTTTGGATATTTGAGTGCTTTTCTATTCCGAGAACGTCTCAGCAGGTCCTGGGCTGACTCTGTGTAACCTCTCGCGCCGGCCCTCTGCGGGGGTTCCTGGTGCACCTTGTTTTACAGGGATTGGGGCCCTTGAGCGCTGACGGAAAAGGTGGAATATCCTATAGTTAGGTTCAGATCAGAGAAATCTTTAGAACGATATGATTTGAGGGCGCCTGGGCGGCTCAGTCGGTTAAACATCTGACTTTGGCTCAGTCATGATCTCATGGCTCGTGAGTTCAAGTCCTGAACGGGTGAGCACGAGCCGCACTTCAGGTGAGCCCCTCCTCCCCCCCCTCCCTTTTCCTCTCTCCCTCGTGGGATTCTCTCATTTCTCTCGCTCTCTTTCCCCCTCCCTCCCTCTCCCTGTGCCCTTGCTCACATGCTCCCTCACTCAGTAAACAAACAAAAAAACATATGACTTGAGTTCAGCATTTTCATCATTTGCACATACAAAATCCCTGACTTTTGAAAGTTTTTAGTGTTATTAATCTAAATTTTTGGAATGAACCTGATGATGTTGAGTTCATTCCAGTGAATATCTTGGGGGCCTGCTCTTTGTGGAGGACTGTGCTGTGCCTTGGGGCTGCCCACCTGGGGAGGACTGGTCTCCTACCGGGTGCTTCACACAGAGCGGGGCCGGGCCTCGGAATCCCTCAAGCCGGGTCTGCAGCCCCAGCCCCGACGGCGACATGGCCCCGAGGGCCTGCTGGATGGGGAGGAGGCTACCTGGGGGCGGCGTCTCAGGACGCCACTCGCTGGTCTTTTGACTCCAGGTGTCCTTTCTTCTTTGGTCACACATGGGGTCCAGCGATAGACGGCGACTGAGCCCATTGTCCCACTCCAGGCAAACAGTCTTCTGCAAGTCGGCTCACTGTCATGTCCGACGGTTGCCAACAATCCAAATTCTGGAACAAATGAAAAGATTATAAACAGCATGCTACTTGCAGAACTCTGTACATTCAACAAATAAGGATAGTTAATCCTTTCAAAATGGAATGTTCCCATTCTAATAACTTTAAACAAAAAAGACATTTAAGTGCTTTCTCTTTAGAGAAGTAGTGTGTTTGACATGGTCCCACAGGGTTCCTCCGTGTTCAGCTCCACCTGCTGGGACACCTTTAGTCCCTTCAACCCCAGCACACTCCTGCCGCGGGGCCTTTGCACTTGCTGTCCTCACTGGTGTCCTTTCTCCTTATAGAGCCACGTAGCATTCACCTTCTGGTCTTGTCTTGGTTCCCACCATCTCGGCAGGGCCCACCCTGCCCGCCTGCCCACCTCCTCTGCCCGCCTTCCTTGGTTGCACTGTCACCGTTACACGGGCTGTGTATTTCACAGATTCACCTTGCTCGGCGTTGGTCTCTGCCTGGCCTGCCAGGCACGGGCGCAGGGATTTCGGTTTTGCGTTGTCGCGTGCTCCGCAGTTAAAAAGCCAGGTGTGACGTAGACGCTGGGTAGAGCAGGGTTAAAGAGCACCGCGAGGGGAAGCGCGGGGCCACCCAGAGTCCTAGCACCCACACGGAGTTTTTGTGAGCATTTTCCTTTCTTTCCTTTTTAAAGCACTTATTATGAATTTCAAGTCACTTCCGGGTTTTTCTGTGGCACTCCGTCATCTCTGTGATCATTTTTGGTGGAGTGGAGGGTGTATAGTTGACTTTCCACGTGCCCTGCTGAGGGACAGTTTGTTTTCTAGAGTTCCTTCCTCCCTCCCTCCCTCCCTTCCTCTCATGTTTAATTTATTGTTGAGAGAGCACGAGCGGGAGGGGCAGCGGCGTGTGGAGAAGGTCTCAAACAGGGTTTGCACCCACAGAGCCGGTGTGCAGAGCTTGAGCTCATGGACGGTGAGATCATTACCTGAGCCAAAATCAGATGCCCAGCTGTCTTCTGGGGTTTCTTTTAAATAAAGCCTTCATGGCCTGACTTTTCCTACGTCTGAGGCTGATTGCTTCACGTGCATTTCTGGTTACCTTCCGCTGAGCAAACGCCCTGATGATTGCTGCGCCGAGGCCCCTTAGTGCCGGATTGCTTTCCGGAGGGACCGAGCTATGGCAGGACCCTGTGCGCCGAGCTGGCGTTTCTGTGGTTGTGGGGAACCCGGCCCCCGCCGCTGTAGTGATCCAGCCTGTCTCTGCAGATCCGCAGGGACGCTCTCCGGGCGCTCAACGTCGCGTTCACCGTGAGCACGCAGCGCTCCACCGTCTTTCCCCTGGACGGCGTGGTGCGCATGCTGCTGTTCAGAGACTCTGAGGAGGCCACAGACTTCCTGAACTGCCATGGTCTCACTGTCTCTGATGGGTAAGGGCAGAGAGGTGGCCTCTCTCTGTTTTGTTTCTTTCTTTTTTTTTTTTTTTAATTCTGATCAAGTGCTGAGAAGTGTCAGCCACACGCCAGGCCCCAGAGGGCACATTCCGCGTGCTGCCTCCCTGGGGTGCGGGTGAGGTCAGCGAGGCTCAGAATGGCTGGGGAGCATCCCCAGGCCACATGCTGCTCGTCAGTGGATTGGAGCTCAGACCCATTTCTTTGCAACTCCAGAATCAGGTTTCCCACAAGTTACTGAAGGTCCTACAGGGAAGACCCTGTGCGCCAAGCTGGCGTTTCTGTGGTTGTGGGGAAGCCGGCCCCCGACGGTCTTCTCTTTCTTGAAGCTGATTTCTGCTGGCCCCTGACTGCCCACTGCCCACCTCTGGTGGTCCAAACAGGCACCGGGGGGCTAGGCCAAGGGCTCCTCCACTGCTCGGGTCAGGGTTGTGAGAGCCTTATGGGACTCATGGGCCCTCTCCCAGAAAATGGCACCATGGTACACACCACGTCTCCTTCCAAGTTGGGGTGTCGCCAGCCCTTCCCTCCTCTAACCCCTCTCTGCCAGCCCCTTCCTGCCTGCTGTCTGCAGTGCTCACAGAAACATGGCCGCTTTGGAATAAGACGGGAGCGTGCAGGTGTTTGGCATTCTACCCGTGGCCATCTGCAACTGGGCCAGGAGGCTCCCGCGTCACAAGGAAGCGTCCAGGCTGGCAGCCTGTGGGCACTGTGGGGTCAGCTGCCAGATCAGTCCTTACTGCCCCCCTCATTTACACACGGCTGTCGGGTGACCCAGTGATGGCGACAGGGCTTTCAGCACTGCTGCTGGGCGCTGGGAAGGTAACGGTTGGCTTTTTACCGGTGTGACGCCCCTCTGACTTCTCTGTGGTCTGCGTAGCTGTGTGGAGCTGAACCGGTCCTCGTTCCTGGAACCAGAGGGGTTATCCAAGGCCAGGAAGTCGGTGCTGATTACCAGGAAGCTGACAGTGTCGGTGGGGGAGATCGTGAATGGAGGGCCGTTGCCCCCCACCCCTCGTCACACTCCCGTGTGCAGCTTCAACTCCCAGAATAAGTACGTCGGGGAGAGCCTGGCTGCGGAGCCGCCTGCGGGCGCTCAGAGGCCCGGCTTGGACTCGGGTGAGGAGCTGCGTTTCGGGCCGGAACTAGCTGTTGCCCCCCCAGGAGGCTTCTCGGGAGCCAGGGGCATCTGTCTTATTTGAAGGGTGAGGGTAGGGCGGGTGGGTATTGGCTCAGTGCTCAGGTCTTCCTCCCCTCTCAAGAGTGACCCGAATGGCTTCCTGAGGTCACAGTGCTTGGTTCCCACGGGTGAAGCACACACCGTCCCCTGTGACGCTCCTTGGGAGGGTGGCCAGTCTTAGGATCACTGTGGGCGCTCACACTTGCCTGTTCCCTTGCAGGTGGGGGGAAAGGAGAGGCGTGCGGCGCAGAGGCAGATGCGCCCCTGCCTGCTCTCCAGCAGCCTCTTCCCACCCCTGCACCCACACCGGCTTCTCTGCCTCACCTCTCGGCACCAGCCCCTGGCGCAGCGCCTGGCCTCTTCCAGCCTCTCGTGCAGGCCCCTGTGCAGCCCCCTGTGCAGCCCGAGTTGCTTCCTCCGAGGCCTGCACCTACGTACTCTGATGCGGTAAGGAATCTTCCAGATCAGAGCTCTGAGGAGCCTGTTGTGTACAGGTGTCACCAGTGGCATCTGGTGTCCAGTCTGACTCTCAGCTGTAGATCACTCTCATGGAGGGGGTTGCAGGTGTGGCTCTAGAATGTTCTGAGTGCCAGCCGAGGCAGGCCTCAGGACGCTGGCCCTGGAGGCTTAAGCCTTTGTCTCTCAGACAAGGAGCCTGGGGTCCCGAGCCCAGGCCGCACCAGGCTCCCTTGCTCTTGGCCTGTGTGTCTTTGAAGGGGCTACAGCGGAGCCTTGGAGAAGGCGCTGAGGGGTTTTTGTGGAAGTCACGTGGCAGGTGAAGTGGGTGTGGCCGTGCAGATGCGTGGGTCTCCGTGGACCACCCTGTGCCCTGTGGAGTGGGCCGTGTGGCCTGGTCTCCTGCAAGGGGTCCTGGGAGAGACCTGGCCCGCATTCGGTCGGCCTCAGTGGGGTGGCCGCGCTGGGGCTGCAGCTCCCAGGCTCCCTGCGGAGCCCCCCCACCCCCCGCCCCCGTCTTCTGTGCGGGGTGCACAGTTATGGGAGCAGCGCTTCAGTGCATCCTGTCCCGGCGCCGTCCTGGGGCCCTGGCGTGCGTGCTCACTCCCGAGAGCCAGTGGGCATGTCGACGAGGGGCGTGTGGGGCCACCGGCACGCAGCGCCGGGTGCCCGCCAGCCACACAGGCTGTGGGGTTGGGCTCACCACCCTGTTGGTTGGGCTGGCTTTGGTCATGACCCGGCCGGGGGACTACGGAGGCCCAGGAGGACTGCGAAGAGTGGCTGCGGAGACCGATGATAGGTGATATGATGTGGGGGCAGCGTGGGGGTGTCACTGAGCAGGCAGCAGGCTTGCCCTGTCCTCTCCAGAAGGCTCCTCTCTGTTCATCAGCAGGAAACCTTTCCAGAAGCAGCATAGCCAGTTCCCAGGTGAGGATCGATCGATGCCCTCACACAGGCATCCACTGGTGACGTCATGAAGGGATTTTTTTATTTGCCCCAGAGGGGTTGCTCCGTGAGACCAGCCGGTTTAGTGAAGGTTTAGTGAAGGTTTTCGGTGCCGTAGCCGTATGGCTAGATTGGCTTAAAGCTCAGTCTGGATCGAGGCGGAGAGGCGGAGTTCCTGTGCCGTGGCCTTGACCCCCATGTGACCTCTCCTCAGGACCTGGCTCAGGTGGTGGACGAGCTCATCCAGGAGGTTCTTCAGAGGGACTGTGAGGAGGTCGGCGCCGCCGGGGCGGCCTTCGCAGCCACAGCTCTGGGGTAAGTGCGGCGCCCTCGGGGTCCCAAGCCGTCCGCTCGCCAGTGCGCGTCCCCGCGTCCAGCCCCCCTCCCCGGCCGTTGAGGGTGCAGGCCGCGGCTGCCGCTTGCCGGGCCTGCCCTCTGGCGGGGTGACTGCTCACGCCCCTGACCTTTTCTCCGTCACTGGCGTGGAGTGTCTGTGTGTGCTTTCTGAGCAATGTCAGGTTTATTAAGGTGGTAAGTCGAAAACCCATTTTTCCTAAAACTTTAAAAATGCCTTTAAATATAATAAAGTAAAAATTTGTTTATTTATTAGGAATTAAAAATACTTTATGTGGTCTGGGATTGTTTTAGTTTATAAATTTGACAAGTTAAATTCCTTTAAACATTTTATATCCTTAACATTTTACACTATGATGAAATTTCTTTAGAGATTTCAAGCTATACTTAACGAATTTTATATATCTGGTTGTAATATTTTAAATATCAATTCTTAATAAATTTAATAATCAAAGCCTTTCTGGGGCACCTGGATGGCTCAGTCGATTAAGCGTCTGACGTCAGCTCAGGTCATGATCCCACAATTTGTAGGTTGAAGGCTCTTGTCGGGCTCTGTGCTCACCGCTCGGAGCCTGGAGCTGCTTTGGATTCTGTGTCTCCCTCTTTCTCTGTGCTTCCCCCACTCATGTTCTCGCTCTCTCTCTCTCTCTCTCTCTCTCTTTCCCTCTCAAAAATAAACATTAAAAAAATTTAAATCAAAGCCTTTCTAAGCATTAAATAACTTTTATAAAGTTAGTTAAAGCTAATAAACATAGTAAATCAGATTCCTTTTTTTAATGTTTATTTTTTAGAGAGAGAGAGCGTGCACGCACATGAACGGGGGAGGGACAACGAGAGGGGGACAGAGGATCTGAAGCAGGTTCTGTGCTGACAGAGAGTTCCATATTGGGCTCGAACTCATGAACTGTGAGATCATGACCTGAGCTGAAGTCAGACACTTAGCTAACTGAGCCACTAAGACGTCCTAATAAATCAGATTCTTTTTTTTCCTTAATGTTTATTTTTGAGAGAGAGAGAGAGAGACAGAGCATGAGCAGGGAAGGGGCAGAGAGAGAGGGAGACACAGAATCCCAAACAGGCTCCAGGCTCCAAGCCGTCAGCACAGAACCCGATATGGGGGTTGAATTCACAAACTGTGAGATCATGACCTGAGCCAAAGTTGGATGCTTAACTGCCTGAGCCACCCCGGCACCCCTAGTAAATCAGATTCTTAAGGATTTTAAACATGTTTTATTTTATTTATATTTTTCATATTTTAATTTATTTTTGAGAGAGAAAGAGAGAGAGAGAGAGAGACAGTGCAAGCAGGGGAGGGTCAGAGAGAGAGGGAGACACAGAATCTGAAGATAGGCTCCAGGCTCTTAGCTAGCTGTCAGCCCAGAGCCCGGCATGGGGCTCGAACCTATGAACTGTGACCTGAGCTGAAGTTGGACGCTTAACCAACTGAGCTACCCAGATGCCCCTTAAACATGTTTTAAAAATTCTAGGAGGCCTGGGTGGCCCTTGACCTTGATTTTGGCTCAGGTCAAGATCCCAGGGTCATGGATGGGATTGAGCCTTGCGTATGAGACCTGCTTTAAGATTCTCTCTCTCCCTCTGCACCCCCTTCCCCTTCCCCCTGCTTGCACGCTTGCTCTCTCTTGCTCACTCTCTCAAATTAAAAAAAAAAAATATCCCATTACATATGAAATCAGACAATGATTAAAAAGTGTTACTTCACCTGTATAAATATAGAGGACTCAAAAGGATTAAATTTATTGATAGATTGATTCATTTTCTTATACTGGGATCAGATACACATTTTCTGTTTGCTTGAAATAAGAATAAATATGATTTCCATGGGCTCAACTTACTTTGATAAAACTACGTTAAAAAATTCACCATTTTTATGTGTACAACTGCATTAAGTGTATCACTGGTGTCCTTTAGCACTGTTTCAGAACTTTGTCATCCCCGAACGGAAGCTGTACCCGTGAGACAATAGTTTCCCATCCTTCTCTTTCCCCAGCCCCTGGTCACCTCTGTTCTGCTTTCTGTCTTTATGAGTTAACCTTTTTTAGGTCCCTCACATGAGTGGCGTCATAATAGTGTTTGTCCTTTTTTGTCTGAATGTTTTAGAGACGAGAGTGTTTTCAGGCTCATCTACGTTGCAGCCTGTCTCAGCATTTCCTTCCTTTTTATGGCTGAATAATACTCTTAAAATGTACAGTTGATTCTTGACCAGCATGGGGAGTCAGGGGTGCCAACCCCCTGTGCAGTCACAAACCTAGTATAACTTTTGACCTCCCCAAATCCTAACTACTAGTAATTTGTGGATTGGCAGCCTTGCTGATAGCATCAGGACTCGGTTAGTATATATTGTGTGTGTTATGTATTAAATGCTATATTCTTACAATAAAGTAAGCTAGGAAAAAGAAACTGTTATTCAGAAAATCATCAGGGAAAAAACAAGGAAGAGAAAGTATACTGATATTATCGTATGTGTAAGTGGGCCTGTGCAGTTCACACTCAGTGTAAGAGTCAACTGTATAAACACATACACATATGTGTATACACCACATGTTTGTTCATTTATTCATGGACCCTTGGGATTGTTTCTACCTTTTGACTATAGTGAATAATGCTGTTGTGAACACTGGTGTACGAATAACTGAATCCCTGATTTCAGTTCTTAATGGGTGTAAGCCTAGGAGTGGAATTACTGGATCATATGATCTATTTTGAAGTTTTTGAAAAACTGCCCAACTATTTTCCACAGCAGTTGCACCATTTTCTATTCTTACCAGCAGTGCACAAGGATTCCATTTTCTCTACATTCTTGCCAACACATAGTATCATTAAAAAAAATTTTTTTTTATAATAACCATCTTAATGGGTATGAAGTGGTATCTCATTGTAGTTTTGATTTGTACTTCCCTAGTAACTAATGATTTTGAGCATGTTTTCGTGTGCCTATTGGTCTTTTGTGTATCTTATTTGGAGAAATCCACATTTAAGTCCTTTGCCTATTTTTGAATTGTTTGTTGTCGTTGTTGAATTTGTAGAAGTTCTTTTCTGGAGATTAATCCCTTTTCAGATAAATGATTTGCAAGTATTTTTTCCCATTCTGTTTGGGAATGTCTCTTCCTACATCTTTTTACTCTCTTGGTAGTGTCTTTCGGTCCACACAAGTCTTAAATTTTATATAGTCCATTGTATCTAATTTTTCTTTTGATGCCTGTGCTTGGTGTCGTGTTCAAGAAATTGCCAAATCCAATGGTACAAATATTTTCTTGTGTTTTCTTCTAAGACCTTTATCGTTTCAGCTCTTGAGTTTCGGTCTTCAATCCGTGTTGGTTTCATTTTCATGTATGGTGTAAGCTAAGGATCCAGCATCGTGCGTTTGTATATGAGTACCCAGTTTTGTCAGCACCAACTGTTGAAATAACAGCCTTTTCCTTTTTGAATGATCTTAGCGCCCTTGTTGAAAATCAGCCATATATGTGAGGGTTTCTTCCTGGGTTCTCTGTTCTATTCTGTTGACCCATCTGTCTGTTTTTATGCCAGTCACATTGTTTTGATACTGTAGTTTTGTGGTAAGTTGTAGTAAACTTTGAAATCACAAAGCATGAGTCCTTCAAATCGCTTTCTCTTTTTCAAGATTGTTTCACTGTTTGGGGTCCCTTGAAATTCCATATGAATTTTAGGATGAATTTTTCTGTTTCTATAAAAATGGTTTTGGGATTTTGATAGTGATGCATTGAATCTGTCAATTGCTTTGGGTAGTATTGACATCTTAACATGAAGTTGGGGCACCTTGCTTGCTCAGTTGGTAAAGCAGGCTACTCTTGACCTTGGGGTTGTGAATTCAAGCCTTGTGTTGGACACAGAAGATTACTATTACATATTTATTTAAGATTTTTTTAAAATGTTGATTCTCTTTATTTAATGTTTATTTTTGAGAGAGTGCAAGTAGGGGAGGGACAGAGAGATGGGGGACAGGATCCGAAGTGGGGGCTCTGTACTGACAGCAGCATGCCCTTTGCTGGGTTCAAACTCATAAACTGTGAGATCATGACCTGATCTGAAGTCAGCACTTAACAAGTTTGTTTTGTTTTGTTTTGTTTTTTAGAGAGAGAGAGTATGTGCGTAGGGCTGAGGGGGGCGGTGGGAGGGGCAGAGAGAGAGGGGGAGAGAGAATCCCAAGCAGGCTCTGCCCTCTCAGTGTGGGGCCTGACTTGGAGCTCAGTCTCACAAACCATGAGATCATGACCTGAGTTGAAATCGAGACTCAGACACTTAACTGGCTGAATCACCCAGGTGCCCAGAGGATTATTTAAAAAAAAAAAAAAAAGACTTCCGTTTATTCATGTGGGCTGTCTTTGTTTAGGTCATCTTTAATTTCAGCAGTGTTTTGTGCTTTTCATTGTACACGTCTTTCATCTCCTTGGTTAAATTTATTCCTAAATGCTTTATTTTTCACTGCTATTGTAAATCATATTGTTTTAATATTATCTTTAGGATGCTCATCGCTAGTGATAGAAATAGATACCATTGAATTTTTGATCTTATATTCCAATTTTGCTAAACTTGTTTATTCTAATAGGTTTTGAGTGGAATTTTTAGGAGTTTCTATGTACAAAATCATGTCCTCAATGAATAAAGTTTTCTTTTCCTTTCTAGTTTGGGTGTTTTTTATTTTTCCATAACCTCCATGTGGTATCGAATAGAAGCAGCACCTAGGCTTGTTTCATTCCTGGTCTTAGAGGGAAAGCTTCAGTCTCTCACATCTGAACGTGATGTTAGCTGTGAGTGTTTCCCATATCGGCCGTATCATGTTGAGGACATCCCTTTCTATTTCTAGTGTTTTGACTGTTTTTATCATGAAATTGGTGCTGAATTTTTCAGATGTTCTTTCTGCATCTTTTGAGATGATCAGTCGTGTGGGGTTTTTTCCCCTCCAGTTTATTGATGTGTTTGTATTACATGGTGTTTCGTTTCTTGAACTATCCTTGCGTTCCAGGAGTAAATCCCACTAGGTTATTTTCTACAATCCTTTGAATATATTGTTGAATTTTGGTTTGCTGTTATTTTATAGTGGATTTTTATGTCAGTATGCATATGGGATATTGGTGCATGGTTATTTATTTATTTGTTGAGAGAGAGTGCGAGTGAGTGTGAGTGAGGGGCAGAGAGAGAGAATCCCACGAGCTGCAGAGAGAGAGGTAGAGAGAGTTTGGAGCCTGGAATGGGGCTCAAACTCACCTGTTGAGCTCACAGTTCAAACCCAAGAACTGTGAGATCATGCCCTCAGCCAAGGTCAGATGCTTAACCGACTAAGCCACCTAGGCACCCCTGGTATATGGTTTTCTTATAGTATCTTTGTCTGGTTTTGGTATCCGGTCAGAGTAATGCTGGCCTCAAGAAATTGTTAGAAAGTGTTTCTTTTCCTCCAGATTTTTGGAAGAGTTTGAGAAGGGTTGTTCCTTTTAAGTGTTTGAAAGAATTTAATGGTGAAGCCATCTGGTTCTGGACTTTCCTTTTCTGGGAGGGGTCTTTGAAGACTGAATCAATCTCCTTACAAGTTGTAGATCTATTCAGATTTTCTTTTCCTTTTTTTGTTTTTGTTCTCCTGTTTGTTTTTGAAAGAGAGTATGCGTGCCCATATGTAGGGGAGGGGCGGAAAGAGAAGGGCAGAGGATCCAAAGTGGGTTCTGAGTCGACAGCAGAAGAGGCTGACTCGGGGCTCAAACTCAAGAACGGTGAGATCATGACCTGAACCAGAGTTAGATGGCTTACCCGACTGAGTTACCTGGGCACTCCCATTCAGATTTTCTGTTTTTACATAAGTTAGTTTTGATTGTGTTTTTAAAATTTTTTTTAAATATTTTTATTTATTATTCAGAAAGCATGAGCATGGGAGAGGCAGAGAGGGGGGAGACACAGAATCTGAAGGAGGCTCCAGGCTCTGAGCTGTCAGCACAGAGCCCGACGTGGGGCTCAAACTCACAAACCGTGCCATCATGACCTGAGCCAAAGTCGAAAGCTTAACCGACTGAGCCACCCAGGTGCCCCTTGATTATGTGTTTCTACCCATAGGCTTAATTTTTATGCTAAAACCTAAATATATTTTTTTCCTTGCTTCTACTGGAAGTTTAGTTCTGTGGCTTTCTTGGCTTTTATTTATTTAGAAAGACACCCACTTTTCTCTGCCTAGTGTTTCCACTGCTGCTATGGAGGAGCTGCTAACAGCCGCAACCACAGGCATTTTGAGGCACATCGCGGCTGAGGAAGTGTCTAAGGAGAAGGAGCGGAAGGAGGAGGAGAGGCGGCGGGCCGAGGAGGAGAGGTGCGTGCGTCTCGCTCCTGCAGTGTGCCTGAGGGCGGAGTGTGTGGACCGGGACAGGACTCACCCTGGCTTCCGACGCTCTCACTGTGGTCCGCTGCACCAGCACGAGGCCCACGGCTCGCCCGGCGCCCTCCTGCAGAGCAGCCCAGGGAGCGGGCGGGGTGCTGAGGCCGCACCGCCCTGGGAGCAGCAGCCGACCCCCCAGCTGGAGTTGGGGGTGGGGACGGTGGTCAGGGCACCGGGGTGCGGGTGATTTTGGAGCCCGTCTGGTGGGGTGAGAGGAGTAGGCCTGCGGCTCAGGCGGCACAACTCAACTCCTGACCTGTGAGGTCGCGGGGTGCGCTGACACTTTATCCCTAAACGTTACCCTTGTGCTCTTTTTTCTTTCCCCCGTAGGTTGAAACAGGAGAGAGAAGGAGTGTTAACTCAGCTGAGCCAGGACCTGGCTGCGGAGCTGACAGAACTTGTGGTGACGGAGTGCGCGAGGGAAGCCTGTTGCCAGGAGTGGAAGTAAATGAGCTGCGGGCGGTGGGACGGAAGGGGTGCTCCGAGTGCGGCGGCCGTGTCTCCGCGGGCGAGGGGCACGTCGTCGGGTGCCCAGCGGCCCGGTGCCGGCCACGCGCAGGTGCGTGCCGCCGGAGGGAGGACCTGGCCGGGGCAGGCAGGTGTCCGCTAGCAAAATGATTCATCGGTGGTCTTAATACACCGAGCCATTTACCATTCGTTTCCCTCAAGGAGGGGTCCCTTCTCTTGTTTCAGATGTTAATGTTATTACGAGCCATCTCATTTAAGAACTTTATTAACCTTTTAGAAGTTGAATTATAATCAACACGCAGTGTTCTGTTAGTTTCAGTCCATAACACATTGGCTTGAAAGTCGTGCCGCCGTGATGAGTGTAGTCACCGCTGTCATGGTACCACGCACACAATATTAGTTACTCTATTCTCTCTCTTTTTTCTTTATTTTGAAAGAGACAGAACAGGTTGGGGAGGTGCCGAGAGAGAGGGAGACAGAGGATCTGTGCCCACAGCAAAAAGCCCAGCAGAGGGCTTGGGCTCATGGCTCTGCGCTTCTAGGACCGCGTGGGGTGACGTGCGCCGAGGCCAGAGCCTTGCTGGCTAAGCCACAGGCACCTGTTCGCTGTGTTCTTTAGGCAACACTTTTTGTCTCTGTGACGTACTTATTTTTTGACTGGAAGTTTGTGCCTCTTAATCCTCTTCATCTGTTTCGTTCGTTCTCCCACCAACCTCCCCCCAGCAACCATCAGCTCTATTTAGGAGTCTGTTTTTGTCTCTTCCTTTGTTCTGTTTGCTTAGACTCCACGTACATAAGTGAAATCATATGTTGTTTGTCTTTCTTGTTTAAGCACATAGCACATTACTCTGCGTATCCATCCATTTTGTTGCAAATGGCAAGATCTCATCCTGGTTTGCTGGCTGAGTGGTATTCCTTTACACACGCACACACACATCACTTCTTCATCTATGGGTACTTAGGTTGCTTCTGTATATTAATCATTGTAAATAATGGTGTTATAAACATAGGGCACAGATATCTTTTCGTTCTCTTTGGGCTTCCAGTTGTGGAATTCCTGGGTCATATTGTATTTCAGGGTTTAGTTGTTTGAGGAACCTCCACCATCCTGTTTTCTGCTGCGGTGGCACGTTGCCGCCGACGGTCCGCAAGGGTTCTCTTTTCTCTGCATCCTCGCCAACACCATTATTATGGTCTTTTTGATTCTAAGCATTGTGACTGGTGTGAGGTGATCTCTCATGGTTTGGGTTCACATTTCCTTTGATTAGTGATACAGAGCATCTTTGCGGGTGTCTGTTGGCCTCATGTATGTCTTCTTTGGAAAAGTGTCTGTTCTGGTCCTCTGCCCATTTTTTAATAGGATTTTGTGTGTGCGTGCGTGCATGCGTGTTGTTGAGTCATGTAAGTTCTTTATTTGGATATGAATCCCTTCTTGAATATATCATTTGCAGGTATCTTCTCCCATTTATTGGGTTGCCTTTTTATTTTGCTGATGGTTTCCTTCACTGTGCTAAAGCTTTTTGTTTTAATATAATCTCAGTAGTTTATTTTTTGCGTTTGTTTCCTTTGCCTGAGGAGATACAGCCATAAATACGTTGCTAAGGCTGACGTCTTAGGGATGGCTGCCTGTGTTTTCTTTCAGGAGCGCTAAGGTTTCAGGCCTCAGGTTGGGGTCTTTAATCCATTTTGAGTTTATATTTGTGTGTGGTGTGAGAAAGTGGTCCAGTTTCATTCCCTTGCATGGAGCTATCGTGTTTCCTCTGTTCATAGACAGTCGACCGTGGAGGTATGAGCCCTCTATCCTATTGCATTAGTCTGTGTGTCTGTCTTTTGCCAGCACCATACTATTTTGATTACTATAGTTTTGTAGTAGATTATGAAATCTGAGATTGTGGTACTTTCAACTTTGTCATTCTTTCTCAAGTTTGGTTTGACTATTTGAGGTCTTTTTGGTTCCATAAACATTTTAGGATTATTTGTTTTTGTTCTGTGAAAAATGCTATTGGTATTTTGTCTCTTGTTTTTTGTTTTTTAAAATTTTATTATGTTTATTTATTTTTGAGAGAGAGACACACACACAGAGTGTAAGTGGGGGATGGTCAGAGAGAGAGGGAGACACAGAATCAGAAGCAGGCTCCAAGATCTGAGCTGTCAGCACAGAACCTGACACGGGGCTCGAACCCACGAACTGTGAGATCGTGACCTGAGCCAAAGTCAGCCGCTTAACCGACAGCCACCCAGGTGTCCCTATTGGTATTTTGATAGAGATTATATTGAATCTGTAGATTGCTTTGGGTATTACAGACATTTAATATTAACTGTTGCAACGCATGAGCATGGAATACCTTTCCCTTGGTTTGTGTCATCTTCCATTTCTTCAATCAGTGTTTTATAGCATAGGTCTTTTACCTCATTTATCCTTGCTATTTTAGTCTTTTTGGTGCAACTGTAAATGGTATTGTTTTCTTAATTTCTCCTGCCACATCATTATTAGTATATAAGAAATGCAACAAATTTCTATGTATTAATTTTGCATCCTGCAATTTCATTGAATTCATTTATCAGTTGATAGTTTTTTGGTGGAGTCTTTAGGGTTTTCTATATGTAGTATCACATCATCTGCAAAGAGTGACAGTTTTACTTCTTTTTTTAACACTCGAGATGTCTTTATTTCTTTTTCTTGTTTTATTGCTGTGGCTGGGACTTCCAGTCCTATGTTGAATAAAAGTGGCGGGGCGCCTGGGTGGCTCAGTCAGTTAAGCCTCCGACTTCGGCTCAGGTCAGATCTCACATTTGTGGGTTCGAGCCCCGCATTGGGCTCTGTGCTGACAGCTAGCTCAGAGCCTGGAGCCTGCTTCCGGTTCTGTGTCTCCTTCTCTCGCTGACCCTCCCCCTCTTATGCTTTGTCTCTCTATCAAAAATAAATAAAACATTAAAAAAAATTAAAAAAAAAAAAGTGGTGAGAGTGGGCACCCTTGACTTGTTCCTGATCTTAGAGGAAAAGCTCTCAGTTTTTCACCATTGAATGTGATGTCAGCCCTGGGATTTTCATATATGGCTTTTATTTTTATTATTTTGTTGAGGTGTTTTTATTATGAATCATTGTTGCATTTTGTCAGTTCCTTTTCCTGGATCTATTGAGATGATCATATGGTTTTTATCCTTTCTCTTGTTAATGTGGTGTGTCATAGTGGTTGATTTGTGAATATTGACCAGCATTTGCATCTCTGGAATAAATCCCACTTGACTGTGGTGAATAATTTTTTAATGTATTGTGGAATTTAATATTTTTTTGAGGAGTTTTGCATCTGTGTTTATTAGAGAGATTGGTCTGTGATTTTCTGTTTTTGTAGTATCTTTGTCTATTTTGGTATCAGGATAATGCTTGTTTCATAGAATGAATTTGGATGTTTTCCTTCCTCTTCTCCTTTTTTTGGAATATTTTGAGACCAGTAGATATTAACTCTTACTTAAATATTTGGTAGAATCTGCCTGTGAAGCCATTTGGTCCTAGACTTTTGTTTGTGGGCAGTTTTTTAATTACTGATTCCATTGCATTACTAGTAACCTTTTGAAATTTTCTGTTTCTTCCTATTTAATTTTTAGAAGATTGTGTGTTTCTAGGAATTTATCTATTTCTTCTAGGTATTCCAATTTGTTGGCATATAATTTATCATAATATTTTCTTATAATCCTTTTATTTCTGTGGTGTTAGTTGTTATTTCTTCTTCATTTCTTATTTTATGTATTGGAATCCTCTCTTTTTCTTGATGAGTCTGGCTAACGGTTTATCAATTTTGTTTATCTTTTCAAAGAACCAGCTCTTGGTTTTAGTGATCTTTTCTATTTTGTGTCTACTCTCAGTTTCATTTATTTTTGCTCTAATCTTTATTACTTCTTTCCTTCTACAAGCTTTGGGTTTTGTTTGTTCTTTTCCCCCCTGGTTCCTTTAAATACAAGGTTAGGTGGTTTATTTGTGATTTTTCTTGTTTCTTGAGGGAAGCCTATATCACTGTAACCTTCCCTCCTGAAACCGTTGCATCTTAAGGATTTTGAACTGTTGTGTTTTCATTTTCATTTGTCTCCATATGTTTTCTTTTTTGATTTCCTGCTGACCCATTCATTGTTTGGTAGCACGTTGTTTAGTCTCCATGTATTTTTGTTCCTTCCAGACTTTTTTTCTTGTAGTGGATTTATAGTTTTATACTGTGTGTGGAAGAGATGCTTGATGTGATTTCAGTCTTTATTCAGACTTGTTCTTGTGGTCTAACACGTGATCTGCCCTGGAGAATATTCCCTGTACACTTAAAGAATGTATTCTATTGTGTTTGGGTGAAATGTTCCATGTTTAGCTGTTAGGCCCAGCTGGGGTAATATGTTGTTCAGAGCTACTGATTCCTTGTTGATATTCTGTCTGGATGATCTACCCATTGAGGTAAATATGGTGTTTAAGTCCTTTGTCATTACTGTATTACTGTCAGTTGTTCTTTTTTGACTGTTAACGTTTGCTTTATGTATTTAGGTGTTCCCATGTTGGGTGCACAGATGTTTGGAGTTGTTATGTCCTCTTGTTGGACTGTTCCCTTGATCTTATGTAGGGTACTTTTTTGTCTCTTGCTGGATCTTTGTTTTGAAGTTTACTTTGTCTGATACAAGTATTGTTACCTTGGCTTTTTTTTCACTCCCATTTGCATGGTATATGTTCTTCACCCATTCGCTTCCAGTCTGTGTGTCTTTAGGTCAGATGTGAGTCTCTTGTAGGCAGCATTTCACTGGATCTTTCTCTTTTCTTTTTAATTTATTTAATGTGTGTTTATTTTTTGAGAGAGAGACACAGACTGAGTGGAGGAGGGACGAGGGACAGAGAGAGAGAGAGACAGAATACAAACCTGGCTCCAGGCTCAGAGCTGTCAACACAGAGCCAGGCACAGGGCTCAAACTCACAGACCATGAGAACAGGATCTGAGCCACCCAGGTGCCCCTGTGTATCTTGTTTTTTTAATCCCTTCAGTTACCTTGTGTGTTTTGATTGGAGCATTTACGCTTAAAGTGATTATCGGTAGGTCTGTACTTATTGCCATTTTGTTAAACGCTTTCTGTAGTTTTTCCTCTGTTCGTTCTTCTCTTGCTCTCTTCACTTGTGGTTTGATGGCTTTCTCTACTGATACGCTTGGATTCCTTTCTCTTTATTTTTGGTGTGTCTGGTGTAGGTTTTGGATTTGTGTTTACCATGAGGGTTATGTATTATGACATCTTATGTGTTTGGTAGTTTATATTAAGTTGTTTACCATGAGGGTTATGTATTATGACATCTTATGCGTTTGGTAGTTTATATTAAGTTGTTTACCATGAGGGTTAGAGGGTTATGTATTATGGCATCTTATGCGTTTGGTAGTTTATATTAAGTTGTTTACCATGAGGGTTATGTATTATGACATCTTATGTGTTTGGTAGTTTATATTAAGTTGATAGTTGCCTAAGGACATTATTAATTTCACTGTCGAGCTTCAGCAAAGAAAGAAGTTCAGCGTGCAGGGAACCCTGTCTTTGCGCTTAAGCCCCCCTGAGGTAGCCCTGCACGCGACGGGCTGTGTCACAGCAGAGCAGATTCCAGCGCAGAGGAGGATCCAGCAAGGAGGCAGATGTGTTCTGTTTAAGTGGTGTTTCTTTCTGGCTTTAATAATTGGGAGGAGTCAATTTCCCTGTTTAAGCATGAGACCTCATAAGTGATGGGTCAGTGTCATTAATCCCAGGAAGGAGCGTTAGGAGATATGTAAGAGCTGGGGCTTGATATAGTTTTCCACAGTCCCAGGAGACCTGGGCTTCAGCTCAGTACCTGGATCATCTCCACCTGCCCCAGAGGATGGCCGTTGAAAACACGGCTTGCTTGTTTAAGCTACTTTTATTTTGTAACTAAGTGTATTTGATAAAATTTTTCATGCTTCCTTGGCTGACAGAATTTCGTCATAAAAGTCTTTTAGATACTGGTTTACATGAGAGTCACTGCCACATGTTTCATAGGCTGCAAACCTTGGCTGCCAGCTGTTATGTGCTTCGGACACTTGTGATTGCAAACATGAGATCGTGCTGACCAGAAGGTGTTGTAGTTATCTTAATGGTCACGTGAAAATGAAAATATGTAACTTTTTTTAAGATAGAAGTTTACTTATTGACTGTTTATACGGCCTTATTGGACCTGTAATCTAGTAGTCTGTACCGCTTTTATTTACTCTTTGTTTTCTCTGTCTTAACGGGTGTCTGTACATTAAGTAAAACGAGAATCTTAAAGCTTTTCTTGTGGCAGAGACATAATTGCTTCAGTAGTAAGGGTGTAGAATCTCGCCACGTTTAGGACAAGCCCTTAACGTATGCAGGCCCTGGGTACAGTGCCCGCCATCTTGATTGTCGTCTTCCGTAGGGACGCAGTGGAGACAGACCAGAGAGTCCGCGTGGCCCGTTGCTGTGAGGATGTCTGTGCCCACCTGGTGGACTTGTTTCTTGGGGAAGAAATTTTCCAGACCGCCAAGGAGACGCTCCAGGAGCTGCAGTGCTTCTGCAAGTATCTCCAGCGGTGAGTGCGGCGTCCGCACAGGCGGCGTGGGCGCGTGGGGAGCGCCTTTTACAGAGATGGCGCTTTCGGATGTGGTCCGCGGGGCGTGCCCCCGGAACAGGTTCCCTCCTTAGGATGAACTCCAAGGGATAAATAATTCGACTGGGGGCCGTTACGTATTTTGACGAGTGTTTATAGGTCACTCTCTGTCCTTTACCCCGTGCTCTCGGTGCAGGGCAATGGCCATGAATAAGCCTAGTAAATTCCAGCTGTATGCACCCACATGGGTGAATTTCTAAAACTTCTACAAGTGAAAAAAGCAGTTTTTCGGGAAATTTATACAACATCCAAAAGGGTGTGTTCAAACTAAATATGTTGCTTTAAATTTATATGTTGTAGTACAACCCTAAAGAAGAGAAGGAAGATTAACGATCATAAACTTAGTGCAGCGGTTACCTTTGGGAGTGAGAGGATATGTAATTGTCATGGCCACTGCTGCTTAATGGGAAGTACGTGGCTGTTTTATTTATCATTAATCTTTATTTATTAAAAATTTTTTTTAAGTTTATTTATCTTGAGAGAGAGTGCATGAGCAGGGGAGGGGCAGAGAGAGAGGGAGAGAGAGAATCCAAGCAGGCTCTGCACTGTCAGCACGGAGCTTTTTGCTGGGCTCGATCACATGAACCATGAGATCATGACCTGAGCTGAGATCAAGAGTTGGACGCTTAGCTGACTGAGCCCCCAGGTGACCCTGTCATTAATCTTAAACTGGGCATGTACTGCGTATGCTGTATTGTGATTCATTCTGTGATACCACGAAGAGTGTGCCCGGCATGCCAGCCATACAAGAGGAAGTACAGGGAGCAGTGAGCGTCCGCCCGCCAGGCTTTGTTCCCATCTTCCTCCTCAGAAGCAGTGGCTGCCGAGCGCCCTTCCAGAAGCCTTCTGCCCTTTCTTGTGGTCGTTAGCGCGAACAGCAGCCTCTGGGCGAGCCCGCCTGTACTCCATCTGAGGGGAGGCGGGGGCCTCACCCCAGCAGCACAGCGGGCTCTGTCAGGGATTGTCAGTGACACCAGTAAGGACCTGCCTGGTTCTCAGATGACCCCTCCACACAGCTCCTCTCTTAACTGTGGCAAAGAGGACTGTGGTGATGGTCCTTGTAGAGCTGTGGCGCCGGCCGCACACGTCTCTGGAGCGAAGTTCCCATGAGTGGTGCCTGCTGGGGCAGAGAGCGTGTGTGTTTTGCGTCCGTATCCTTGTGGCCACGGTGGCCTCCGGAGATGGCTGCGCTCATGCTCCAGGTCACTAGTTTTGCGGTTTCCCACCACTCATCTGCTCTTGTGCGTCTCCTGTGCGTGCGTGTTAATTCTAGTTGTTTCATTTCTCAGCTTGAGGACTATTGCTGAAAAAGACTTACACTATTGCCGGAAAGCGCGCTTCCCCGTGTGACAGCATCGGGCTGCGGTTTGGCGCCCGCCCCTGTAGTAGACTTGAAAATGCCCAGTGACGGTGTGTCGTTGCGCCTCCAGGTGGAGGGAAGCCGTCGCAGCCCGGAAGAAGCTGAGGCGCCAGATGCGAGCCTTCCCTGCAGCGCCTTGCTGTGTGGACACGAGCAGCCGCCTACAGGCATTGGCACCCAGTGCAGAGTGCCCCATTGCTGAGGAGAACCTGGCGAGGGGCCTCCTGGACCTGGGCCACGCGGGGAAAGTGGGCATCTCCTGCACCAGGTCAGCACTTCGCTTGCCGTAATGGTTTTTATTTATTTTTGAGAGACAGAGACAGTGCGAGCAGGGGAGGGTCAGAGAGAGAGGGAGACACAGAATCCGAAGCAGCTCCAGGCTCTGAGCGGTCAGCCCAGAGCCTGATGCGGGGCTCGAACCCACGAACCGTGAGGTCATGACCTGAGCCGAAGTTGGACGCTCAGCCGACGGAGCCCCCCGGGCGCCCCTGGCAGGATTGTATTCTTGAAGGTCATCGTCCCCTTCAGTGCCGGATGTGTGACTTGCGCCACCTTCTGTGATTTCATACTCCTTTTCCACTTGAAACACTCAGGGCCTGGTTATTGAATCTTACTTAGAATCATATCTTTGTCTTCTGGTCTTTCTGGATACATCTATCCATTTTCATGTCCGCATGAGCGTTCCCGAGGGCAGGATTTTTGTCTGTTTACTGCTCATCCCCAGGGCTTGGCCTTTGTGGAATGAACAAGTCCTCTGACCCAGCCGTTTACCAGAAAAGGTTTTCTTGGTCTCCTAACCATTTCCTATCAGGAGACTGTTGACCAGTCTCTTTCTGCTCAGAACATCAGTAAGTTTTTACCAAGTCCCCTCCATGGGCACTGAGCTGGCCTCATGAAGGCACACTGTCGGTCTCCTTTCCTCGTAGGTTGCGGTGGCTCAGGAACAAGACGGTGCACCAGATGAAGGTTCAGCACTTCCACAAGCAGCTGCTGAGGTCTGTTCCCCCCCCCCCCCCCCCCCGCCCCCAGCCGCATGTGCTGCTCCCGCCTGGGGCTCGTGCACCGGCTTACCCTCTGCTCTGCTCCTTCCAGTGACGCGGCGTGGGCACCCCTGGACCTGCCGGCCCTTGTGGCCGGGCACCTCCCTGGCAGGTGGGAGCGTGTGTTTTGGAAGCTGGTGCTGGTGTTGCCTGATGGAGAAGAGCAGGCCCCGGGGAGTCCTGGCAGGTCAGGAAGGCTTTCCCTCCCCGGGCTTTGAGGTTGGGAA
This sequence comes from Mungos mungo, assembly GCA_004023785.1. NCBI lineage: Eukaryota > Metazoa > Chordata > Mammalia > Carnivora > Herpestidae > Mungos > Mungos mungo. The sequence goes on from PISW01009439.1 coordinate 35,751, forward strand.
AGGGCTGAGAAAGTGAGGTTGAGGAGAGGGAAGGGTCAGGAGCCGGAGTTGTCACAGGGGGTGTGGTGGACTCCGGCTGGCCCTCGTCTCAAGGAGCCGAAGAATGCATCTCACAACAGAAAGTGAGCAAAGCGATCGTTTATTGAGAGAAAGTATAAAGCTCTCGAGAGTGAGAGGGGTCCCATCTGGGTTGCCACCAAGAATTTTTGTCCTTGACTTCTTGTTGGGGCCTTATCTGAAAGTTTGTCGGACTCCACTCGTGGCAGCTGGCCCAGGCAGGTCCAGAACCCACTGAGCGTGCCGCTGCTTCAGCCTCCCGCTGGCAGCTGAGCCTGCCTCCCCGAGGGTCCCCGAGGGGCTCGAACCCATGAAATCAGGAGTCACATGAATGCTTACCTGACTTAGCCACCCAGGTGCCCCAAGAGCTGACCCTCTTTTAAAGCTGTGCTGAGGTGTATTGATTAGAGGCCACATCGTTTTAGACTCTTGGAGAAGCCAGTTTATAGTGTGTTTGCTATAGTTCCATTTTTTTTAAAGGAAAAAAGACTTCTGGCATTTTAAAAAAGATTTCCAAGAAACTGACATAGCACTAGATGTATTTCCTGTAACCAAACTGCTTCCAGAAATCATATGTTTAAAGCAATTCTAGAACATGTTATCCTTTTTAACAGCTTTATTGACATGAATTCACATATCATAAATTTCACCCATTTAAAGTGTACATTTCGTTGGTTTTTAGTGTATTCACAGAGTTGTACAACTACCACCGCTGTCTAATTTCCAGAACATTTTTTATCTACAGAGAAATCGCATATCCATTAGCGGTTACTCATCATGCCTCCCTGTCCCAGCTCCTGGAAGCCACTAACCTGTTTCCTGCCTTCAGTGTGTTTCCTATTCTAGACACTCTGTGTGAATGGAGTCTTACAATGTGTAGGCTTACGGCTGGCACTTGTCACTCAGCCACCATGTTTTCTAGGCTCGTTCGTGTTAATGGCAGTGCTGCTTTTTTGTGGCTGAATATGTTCCATTGTATGAATATCACATTTCGTTGATCTGTTTCTGTTGAGAGAATTTGGGTTGTTTCCATTCTTTGGTTATTGCGAGTCACGCTACGGAACAGTTGTGTGTGACTGTGTGTGTGGACAGACGTTTGCAGTCCTGTTTGTTATGTACACAGGGTCAAATTGCTAGGTTGTGCGGTAGCTGTATTATAAGTCTTTGAGGAACTGCCGTACTGTTTTCCGCAGCGGCTGCACCATTTTACATTCCTGTTAGCAATGTTTGAGGGTGTTAAGTCCTCTGAATACATGCCTTTTTAGGCAGTTACTCTTGGAAGCTGCTTAACAAGGGGGGAGAGGAAGTCATAAAGATTATAAGACAGCTGAGCAAAGGACAGTTGTCTTATTTTAAAAGTATTTAAATGATTCCTTTTTTTTTTTTTATGTTTTATTTATTTTTGAGAGAGAGAGAAAGACACAGAATCCGAAGACAGGCTCCAGGCTCTGAGCCAGCTGTCAGCCCAGAGCCCGACGCGGGGCTTGAACCCACGAACCATGAGATCATGACATGAGCCAAGGTCGGACGCTTAACCGACTGAGCCACCCAGGCACCCTAGTGATGGTTCATTTCTTAAAGCAACTGTTTTCTGATTCACTAATATGTTCACTTGGAAATACACATCACAATAATTCTTAATTAAGATCTCCAGCATGAAATTTTTTAATGTTTATTATTTTTGAGGGAGAGAGATCGAGTGTGCCTGCACACACCAGTGGAGAGGAGCAGAGAGTGAGTGGCAAAGGATCCGAAGCAGGCTCTGTGCTGATAGCGGCGAGCTGGTGTGGGGCTTGAATTCAGGAACCTTGAGATCGTGACTGAGCCACCTAGGTGCCCCCGTGTGAAATTTAATTTTGTGAAAATTGACCCTTGAATAACATGGGGTTTAGGGATGTCAGTCCCCCGACACAGGTGAAAATCAGAGTATACCTTTTGAATCCCCCCAAAACTTAACTGATAATAGCTGTTGTAGTCAACACTGTGTATTTATTTGTATTTGTGTGTGTATATGTACACATATATACGTATGTATGTGTGTATTATGTACTATATTCTTAGAGTAGAGTTAGAAAAGGTTATCAGGAGCATGTGCTTACAGCGCTGTACTGGTTTTATCAGGAAGTCCGCACACCCGTGGACCAGCACGGCCCAGACCTGCCCTGTCCAAGGGTCTGCTGTGCATCGGGCTGCAGGGCCTTTTCTGTTGCTCACAGTCTTCTTAGCACTTCAGAATTTGAAATCCTTCTAGAAAGGGCCAGGCCCATGAGCGCCCTCGCCCCCCACCCCAGCCCATAGCCTAGGGGAGCACCTTGCTCCAGTTTAGAGTCACAGCCTGTCTTGTCCAGCACAGCTTTACAGTAAGAATTGGGGTCTGTGAACCTACATCTGTGTGGCATTTCTTTCTCACTTTTCCTAAAAATCCATATAGTTCAAATTTAGAATTCTTTTTCAAGTGTTATTTTCTTTTATTCACAGAATTTTAGCAAACTGGTTACAAGTCAAGTTCATGGGAGGCGATGGCGCAGTGGGCGGCCCAGGCGGCGCGGCTGGGGGGATCCAGACCGTTGCGCTGTTCCACGCGCTCAGCAGCAAAGGGGGTCAGACAGTCGCTGTCAATGTGTGCGTAAAGGTGGGTGAGAATCACGTGTATTTACTTCTGTGGTTTTCTTTTTTTTTTTTAATTATTTATTTTTGAGAGAGAGAGAGAGAGAGACAGATAGAGCATGAATGGTGAAAGGGCAGAGAGAGAAGGCCACACAGAATCGGAAGCAGGCTCCAGGTTCTGAGCTGTCAGCACAGAGCCCAGTGCAGGGCTTGAACTCACGGATCACGAGATCATGACCTGAGCCAAAGTGGGCCGCTTCACTGACTGAGCCACCCAGGCGCCCCTGTGATTTTCTTATTTACTCACTCTTAGGCATCATTGGAATCAGTTAAGGGCCTTGAAGTGGTTTTGAAGGAGTGTGGGAGGCTCGGAAGCCTGCGGCACGTGTGCTCCTCCTGTGTCCTGCTGACGGCCCACGGACACCTGCTTGGTACGAGCTGCCAGGCGAGGTTCTCGGGTGCGGCGAGCCCTGATCATCTCAGGTCAGCAGGCCTCTCTGAGGACCTGGCGAAGACTCAGAACCATTCTGAGCAGATGCATAGATGCACGTAATTCAGGAACCTTGAGCTCTCCTTCATGGGCCTCTGAAAGTTAACCCAAGAAGGGAAGAGACAGAACATTTCACAAAAATGCAGTGCCTGATATATGTCACATGGTTTGCCATCGGCTGCCATCGTTGCTGGATTGGCTTCCGGATACATCGGGTCTTATAAAAGCCTGATTGCTGGTTTTTAGTCCTATGCAGTTTTCGCTAAACTTGGTCCCGTCTACTATATATAAGTTCAGTATTGGGCATTTCTGGTCAGTTGGTTTTGTTTTACATTCAATTGTTCTCAGTTTTTGATCATAAGTTCTAAGTTTTGTTCTTTATAGGTGTTTGTATAGTATAGATGTTTAGTTTTTTTAAGTTTTCTTTGTTTTTATTTAAGTAGAGTTGATACACAATGTTATGATACTTTCAGGTGTACAACATAACGATTCCGTAAATCTCTGCGTTATGCTGCACTCACCAGCATACCTGTCTGTCACGATGCAGCAGTGCCGTCACAGTACTGTGTGCTGTCTCTCCTGTGCTGAACCGGCGCCCCCTTCAATATTCATTCCGTGACTAGAAGCTCGTGCCTCCCACTCTTCCATTTTGCCCAGCCACCACCCCCTCCCTCCGGGAACCGTCATCTGAGAGATTCTTGTTTAACAAGAACCTGCTTCCTCATTTGAGTCAAGTCTACAGAAATAAATTTTAGGTTTTAGTGTATGTGTTCAGATAAACCCAGAAGTGTATTCCATTTGTTTGGAAAAGAGCAGCGCAGGGCAGAGTGTGGGCTTCCGTGTGCAGCAGCCCCGGGCTGACAGCCGCTGCTCTGGCCAGCTCTTTGAGCCAAGTGTGGTGCCTGCCAGTGTGGCCAGGGTCTCCTGACGGCTCGCCGGGGGGCTGCGTGCTCGGCGGGCTCAGCGAGAACCCACTCTCCACCCTCTGCCCTGCCATGAGGGCTTACGGTGCCTGGGCCTCTCCTCTTCCTAAGAAGGTCCCCTGTGTGGCACACACTGCTCATCTGTGTGTGACGCTCTGAGACACGTACCGTTTGTCCTTGGAGCGTCTTCAGATTGTGATTTGGTTATAGGGCTTTTGTTTCTGTTGTTTTTCCATTTTATTTTATTATTTTTTAATTTAATCTCTACACCCATTGTGGGGCTCGAAGTCACAACCCCAAGATCAAGAGTCTCATGCTCTTCTAATTGAGCCAGTCAGGCACCTTTGTTTTTCTGTTTTAATACTATTTATTTTATTTTCTAAATGTAAAACCAATACATGTATAAAACTTTAGTAATCTATGGAAACACAGAGGAGGCGGAAAGATGGTAAGAGCCATTTATGCTCCTGCCGTTCAGAGGTAACAGTGATGTCTTGGTTCGTGTTCTTCCCTTTTTTCCTGGGATCATAACGTCAGACTTCACCTACTGGACAATTCGTTTGTTGATCTTCTTGCCTTTATTCCTAAGTCTTTTAATCAAAGTGATCCTTGCGTGTAGTTAAAAAGTCAGCTCGCGTGTCACGATGCAGAACGAGAGAAAGCAGCCCGGGCGCTCTCCGCGGCGCTGATCTCTGTTGTCTTTCCACGCCACGCGCTTACACCGCTGCTTCTCAGTTCGTCCCCTGTAGGTGTTCTCCACTGACTTCCCACTAAAATATGTCTGTTGCTATATAACAAATTAATTCCAAACTTAGCTTAAAATAGCAAAGATGTGTTATCTCCTGCTTTCTGCGGGTCGGAAGTCCAGGGGTGGTTTAGTTGGGTCCTCTGGCTCAGGATTTCTCACAGAGCAGAGATCAAGGGGTAAGGCAGAGCTCTGGTCTCATCCGAAACCTTGACTGAGGGAAGACCCGCCCCCGAGCTCGCGCTCGTGGTTGTCGGCAGGAGTCACGTCCTTGTTGGCCGTGACCAGGGCCTCCGCGTTAAGCGGCCTGCAGCTTGGCAGCTGGCGGCCGTCTTCTGGGCAGAAGACGGAGTCTCTCTGTAACCTCATCTTAGAGGTAATGTCCCGTCACTTTTGTCTGATTCTGTTAGAAGCAAGTCGGGGCAGGGGATTGTGCAAGAGCATGGTCACTAGGAGGGGGGTCATGGGGTTGTCGTCGTGGCCGCACCCCGTGCCAGGTGAGGAGCGGGTCTGTACACCGTGGCCCCGCCCACCCTTCCTCAGTTTCCCAGGTGGCTACGTCATCACTTTATCTTATCTCAGTAAGGGGGGTCACATTTTGGTGGCTGTGTGATTGCTGTTTGCCCGAGAACCAGCAAGTGTCCTATGACTGTGTTTCTTAATTTTAATGCAAATAGTAGCTGCCTTCTTCATTCCCTTCCATCGTTTTCTCTGTATCTCTCATTAATTTTCCCCCAAATGCGCCAGCATGTGGGCTCTGTGCGTCACGTGCTCTGTCCCTTCACCTTATCTCTTCGAGGAAGTGCCGTCCGCTCGCTCTCCTGTGGCTGATAGCGTCCGGGGGTGTGGCTGTCACTCGGTCTCCGTGCCAGTAGCGTGGTCCTGCTCCTTCCCTGCTAACCCCTGATCTCCGCAGGCTCCTTGGGACTCCGCGCTGCCTCTGTAGGTGTGTTCTTATCCCATTTTTTAAAAAAGGTTCGATGCTCTTGTTTATTTGTATAATGCTACCAACCGGCTCTCATTTTCTGAGGAGCTTTCCTGATTTTCTTTGTTCATTTCCTCCCCTTCCCTGATTTTTACTTTGTGTCTTTGTTTCAGTTTTTAAACAATCTCCGACTGGCTGTACCTCTTGAGGAGAGCGTCTGTCTCCTTCTCATGTCACTCTGCGTTACTCAGCCATTCATCCAGGTGTGCGTTTCCCGAGTGTTTGTTGAGTGACTTCTCTGTCCCAAGCGCCATTCCACATGCAGGGGTGTAGCAGAGAACACGCCAACAGACATCTCTCTTCTCAGGCGCTGACGCCCTGGCGGGGGAGGGAAGCACCTCTCCTGCCTGGCTTACAGCCCAAATTCCGGCAGTCCTTCCCCCTTCCCGTTCCTGCCTCCTGATGCTCCTTTTTATTTTATGTTGTTTATATATTTATTTCGTACGACAAATGCACTCCTTAACCCTCGCTCCCCGTGTCACCTGTCCCCCCACCCACCTCCCCTCTGGTGACCATCGGTTTGTTTCCTATAAAGAGTCTGCTTCTTGGTTTGCCTTTCCTTTTTTTTTTTTTCATTTGTTCATTTGTTTTGTTTCATAAACTCCACATATGAGTGAGATCTTACGATCCCTCTTTTACCAAAGAGGGAACTTAGGCTCAGAGAGGTTAAACAGAATCGCCCGAGGCCACACAGTCGCCACACGGTGACACCGCACACGGGTGCGCCTGAGCCGGAGTGGGTCGTACGCGCAGAGGCCCTGGCACGGTGCCTGACTCACACCAGGTGCCTGCTTGGTCCTGCCACCGACGGCAGTGGCTGGGTTTTTCTTTGTTTAGTCTCCCGTTTGGTGGGGTGCATCTTCCGTTTTCTCCCGAAGATCCTTCTTCGTCCTTGCCTCTTTGAAAATGCGGTTGCCCTCACATTCGCTTTGTGGTTCAGTGAGGTTTGTAGAAGTGGGGTTGAAAGTTTTGCTCCAAGATCATCTGGCATCCAGAGTCGCTGTCGAGATGTCTGGGGTCATGCCTGTTCTTTTCTCTGTGGCCTGGTCTTGTTTCTCTCTGGAGCCTGCTCTCTGTCCCTTGGGTTCTGGAAACCCGCTGGGGTGCGCGTGGGGCCGGCTCCCTTCACTCCCTGTGCTGGGCTCGGCGGGGCCTCGCAGGCTAGAGGCTGCGGTGTCGCTCCGGGGACGTTCCTGCATCTCGGTGCTGCCTGTTGGCCTTCTCCTGGGTCCTGTTCTCTTAAATTCCTGTGACAGAGGTTGGATCTCATCAGTCAGTCATCTAAGCTTCTTGTCCTTTCTATTCTATTTTCTGTTTTGTTTTTAAATATCAGGCTCTGGGAGATTCATTGACCTTTTTTCTGTTTTTCAAATGTTTATTTACTTACTGGGAGAGGAGCAGAGAGAGGGAGAGAGAGCATCCCAAGCAGGCTCTGTGATATTGATGTGGAGCCTGGTATGGGGTTCAGTCTCACAAACTGTGAAATCATGACCTTAACGAACAGCCACTGAGGTGCCGCAAAGTGCCTTTATATTCCATACGTTCTCCTGCATTTTTTATTCCGTACGTATCGTTCATTTTCACGTTCTGGTCATGATTTGAGTTTATCGTATCATCCTGTGACTATTTTTGGATGCATCATGAGAGGAAATTAGGATTTTTGAGGTCTGAGTTTTCTTACATTCTCTGCATTGTTTGTTTTCTTTGGATTTCTTTTTCTCTGTTCTTCTGGTCTCTCTGTTTTGTTGGAGGCTCTCCTTAGACACCTTATCTGAGGCTGCTCACGCCTGAGCGAGGCCCTGGACAGCGGTCCGCAAGCTCTGTGTTTGGCTGTGGGTAGCAGCTTACCGAGCAGCAAGTCTGCAGATCCTGCGCGTTGAGATCTGCACGTGTTTTTCTTGGACTGTTCGGTTTCTTTGGAAAGGATTCGTCTTATTTCCTCCTTGGCCAGCTGCTGATGGTCTTGGGACCGGTGGGGAGTGGGCCACTATGCCTGTTTAAGTGTAATTGTTAAGATGAAAGCAACATCTTCGAACACAGCTGTCTCTAGAGGCTGGATTCTCTGTTGCCGTGGCTGTTCCCGCACTGACCTGCACCCTCACGAAGGAGGGCGGCCCGAGAGCAGTGCATTCGGTTGCGCTTATTCTGGGCTCACGTTTACTGCTGAGCCGTCCCCTGGTGTCTCTCCTGACGGTCTGTCTGTCGTTCCAGGTGGCGCACGGCGCTCTCAGCGACTACGCCCTTGACGCTGTGGAGACGCAGAAGGAGCTCCTGGGCGCCAGCGGGCTCCTGCTGCTGCTGCCCCCCCGCGTGGAGACGGAGGACGCGGCGGAGGAGGACGTGTACTGGCTGGCTGCGCTGCTGCAGCTCAAGCAGCTCCTGCAGGCCAAGCCCTTCCAGCCTGCGCTCCCGCTGGCGGTCCTTGTGCCCGGCCCGGGAGGGCCTGTTGTGGAGAAGGAAGTGGAGGAGGGTTTGTGAAGGCAGTTTCGTTTCTGACCCAGCATGTTTAAAAAGGGGTCGAGCCCCCGGTCTGAGGAAGTGCTGGCGGTGCGGTGTGCGTGGGGAGCCGAGGGACGGCAGGGAGTGGGAGCGGGGCTGGCGGGGTCAGGGCGGTGACATGTGCCGCTTGGCTGTGCTGCGAGCGCGAGTCGGGTGACCTCTGTCTGCTTCTCGCGAAGGTCTGATGCTGCAGGACTTGGTTTCAGCTAAGCTGATTTCAGATTACACCGTCACTGAGATCCCTGATTCCATTAGCGACTTACAGGCCACGACTAAGGTGAGAGGGTTTCCTCATTGTAAAGGCCCAATAAGACATTTGAACTTTTCCCTTTTGTTTTGTCTTAAACGTAGCGTATGTCACTGCTTGGATTTTTAACGTTCTGTTTTGACAGTCTAAAAAATATATAAGGAGAAAGCAAAATAAAAGACCAAATTTGTGTACAGTCTTGCTGTCTGAAACATATTAAATTGCTTATGTAACGTTTTTTTAAGAGGTTTTGTTGTAACAGTTACATTTTGGGAAAGAAGGGCCTGGAATTACAGTGAAAGTAACTGCAGGAAGCTAGAGGGTGTGAGGGCACGAGGCTGCGCAGCCGGGCGCTGGTCCTCCGGAGCGCGGGAGCCAGGGCTCCCCTTCTGTGTGTGGTGGTTCGACGTGCAGGGCTGCTTTCCCTTGGGCCCGAGCCCTTCCAGGGTGAGCGTGCAGGCTGCACTCCTTGGGGTGGGAGGGGACCCAAGGCCCCTCTCTGGGAGGCCTCGGGGGCGGGACTCCAGTGCAGTGGACGCTTCTGCCCACGTCCTGGGTGGTCGGGCAGCTGCTCCCCGTGGCACCTGCTGTGACAGCTGTGGGAAAGGGACCTTCAGGAAGCTCTCTCTGAAGAACAGGATGAATTGTTTCACTGAGTTTCTTCTGAATGTCTTTGCATCTCAGGTTTCACGGGCTGTGCAGTGGCTGGTCTCTCACTGCCCCTGTTCCCTTGACCTTTGCTGCCAGACCCTCATTCAGTACGTGGAAGACGGGGTTGGCCGCGAGTTTAGTGGCCGGTTTTTCCGTGACAGAAGAGAGAGGCGGCAGGGCGGCCTGGCCTCACAGGAGCCTGGAGCCATCATTGAGCTGTTCAACAGTGTGCTGCACTTCCTGGCCTCTCTGGTGTCCTCTGAACAGCTGTGCGACCTGTCCTGGCCCGTCACTGAGTTTGCCGAAGCAGGGGGCAGCCGGCTGCTTCCCCACCTTCACTGGAATGCCCCGGAGCACCTGGCCTGGTTAAGGCAGGCTGTGCTTGGCTTCCAGCTTCCACAGATGGACCTTCCGCCCCCAGGGGGTACGTGCTCATGCTAAGGGGTCCTGGCTGGGGAGGAATGTGGGATAGCCAAGTCTCTTGTTTCCTTTCTGACGATAGTGATGGTCTGGCAGGTGTAGGGCACTAATGTGAGATGTGTATGTCCTCATCCACTGCGCGCCCCCTGCCCCCACACTGTACCCACTCAACACCTGCCTTTGGGTTCAGGAGTCAGAGTTAGGGCTCTTTGCGGGGGGCTGTGGGCCCTTCACCACTAACAGAGCAGTCTGTGGGTGTCCACACAGCCCGGGGAAGAGCATGGGAAGTGCTGTTCACTGGAACGCTTAGTCCAAGGCCTATGGTTTCTGAATTGACAGCAGGTTCTAGCCTGCCTTTGCCCTAGGTGTGGGGACAAAACAGGTGGGGACCAGGCAGCCCTGGCCACCTTGCTGGCTCTGCTGGGGCCATGACACTCTGTGTTGCTTTAACACCAGTGTTCCTTCTTTGTCAGAGAAGCCTCTGTTCTGGGGCTCTGGTCGTGCCCAGGTGAGGCTGTTTTGATGATGACTCTGTAGGTCCCCTGGGCTGGGCAGGGAGGTTGTCCCTTGCTTTGCTCACACTTGTAGGAAGAAATTAAATTGTTTGCTCCTTACATAGTACAACATATGGCCTTGGCACGGCCACGCTCCTTCGGGCCTTGTGGGACAGAGGCCTCAGGCTCCCTTGTAAGCTTTGGGTTTTGGGGGCACCTGGGGGGCTCATTTGGTTAGCATCCAACTTCGGCTCAGGTCATGAACTCACTGTTCATGAGTTCAAGTCCCGTGCTGCGCTCTGTGCTGACAGCTCAGAGCCTGGAGACTGCTCTGGATTCTGTCTCCCTCTCTCTCTGCTCCTCCCCCACTCATCTTCTGTCTCTGTTTCTCAAAAATAAATAAAGATTAAAAAAGAATTTTTAAAAAATGGAGTGTGGTCTTCAGTAGGTCTAACAGATGCTCGTAACCAAAGAAACCCAAATGGAAGCAAACCACACAATGTAAATATGAGCTAGGGCAGGGTTCCCCAAGAGAAGCCCAGACTTCTGGTTCCAGAGTCCCCTGGGTGCTTGTTAAAATACAGATTTCTGGTACAACCACAGTTCTGTATAATCGGAGCCTCTAGTTGGACTCTCTGTTTTTTATCTTGTCCGGGGTGACTGCATCTCTTATGGGACGTGGGGAGGGAGATGCTCTTTGTTCAACAGCTGTGGTTCTAGCGTATTCAAATTCGAAAGCAAACTTCTCAAGTACACAGTTGCCTTTTCCTTAATAAAACGTAGATGAGGACATTTTGTATAGTGTCCGCCTGTATTCTGGCCAAATCTTGTAACTGAGGGGTGCTTTCTCTCCAGCACCCTGGCTCCCTGTGTGCTCCATGGTGGTCCAGTATGCCTCCCAGATCCCCAGCTCTCGCCGGTCACAGCCTGTCCTCCAGTCCCAGGTGGAAAACCTGCTCCGCAGAACCTACTGCAGGTGGAAGAGCAAGAGCCATTCCGGGGGCCAGGAGGCAGGGCCCTCAGTTGCCGAGATCCCGTGGGATGACATCATTGCCTTGTGTGTCAACCACAAGCTGAGGGACTGGACACCCCCCAGGCTTCCGGTGACATCGGGTAAGTAGGCTCGGTGCTGCGGTTCACGTCAGGAGAACGACCTAGCCCACTTTCAGCCCAGAAAGATGTTCAGTTGATTCTTTTCTTTTCCTGTGGGTCTCTCCCCTTCCTTTCTGTAGGGCTCCCCTTCAAGCCAGTGACTTCCAGGTGACTGCAAGCATTGGGAGAAGCTAGGAGTATTCCAGGGGCGCCTGGAACCATCTCCCTGAAGTGAGCCCCTAGGCTGGCTCTAGGGGAGATTTTGGTGGCTCTGAGCGGTCGTACTGGCCGCTCCACAGTCTGGACGTGAGCCTGTCTGAACCTTAAGTGACCCGTGAACGGTGGGGCCCGTTTGGTCAGGCACGGTTGTCACACAAGTGCATGACCTTAATTACTAGGGCTTGTTCTTAAGTCCGTGTATAAGCAGATTTCAAGTGGTCAGCTGTTGCTCTTTTGATATTCTTTTCTAATTTGTTTTTGTATTTTTTCAGAGGCTCTGAGTGAAGATGGTCAGATATGTGTATATTTTTTTAAAAACCACTTGAAAGAATATGATGTTCCTTTGTCGTGGGAACAAGCCAGGATGCAGACACAGAAGGAGCTACGTCTGAGTCATGGGCGGTGAGATCTGTGTGTCCTGTGTGTCTCTGTCCTCCCAGCCCGCAGAGCAGACCAGGACCCTCCTCCACAGCACACAGACCATTAATGTTCTGTGCACAGAACCCCGTCCGCTGTGCTGAGATTTGGACAGATGCCTGAGGAACTGATCATTCTTATGCAAGCAGCTCATTTATCAGATGAATCTGCCCCTGAAATCATAACCCAGCCAGCACAGTGTAGACAAAAGAAAGCTGACATTTCATGTCACCTACAAACCTAGTTCACAAATACCGAATAAAGTGTGTTAGCACACATAGTTTTGCAGTACATAAAAAAGTTCACAAGTAGGCTTTATCCCAAGATAAACCATGTCAACAACAGAAATCTACTCTTATAATTTGCTGTGATAGAAAAATAGTGATTATTTCAGTAGGTATTTAAATGCTTCATTAAAATCTATACCCTCCCAACCCAATTTATACTCGTTCCTGAAGAATTTCTTATCACACTTGGGTAAAAAAATTCCTTAGCTTGATAAAGCTTTTCTCCATAAAACTATCAAAGAAAAAAACAAATGCTTCTTTGTAAGACATTAGAAGCGCGGAGGTCAGAACCAGCCCTGCTACCTCTGACTGCGCTTGTTTGTCGCTGTCCTGGGAATGCTGTCCTGATGCGGGGACATAGATAAGATGGCGTAAAAACCAAAAAGAAGGAGTAGCTGTCATTTTTAGGCAGTTAAATTGTCACTTCAAGAAAATCAACAGTTACATCCTTAGAACTGTTTGGAGTTTAGCAAGGTGATCGGACGGATGGGCTTACAACGTACAAAAATTCTCATTCACCACAGCAGCTGACCCCTAACATACGGACATATACCAACCCAGGAAAGGAGCCAAACCCCTGTGCAGGGCTCACTCGGGGCCTTGAAGGCGTAAAGAAAACCTGAGTGAGTGAGGGGCCGGCTAGCTTTGCTGATGGGAAGACGCAGTGCTGGAAAGATGTCAGTTCTCAGACTGTAAAGTCAGGGCATTTCTAATCAAAAACCCAAAAGGATTTTCCCTCCTGATCTTGACAAGTTAATTCTAAAATTCATTAGAATGAGAAAATGTGTAGCGATCACTGAGAAAATTTTGACTAACAAGGTAGGGCGCCTGGGGGGCTTAGTTGGGCAAGCATCCAGCTCTTGATCTTGGCTTAGGTCATGTTCTCACAGTTTGGTTCGTGGGATCCAGTCCTGATTCTCTCTCTCCCCCTCCCCTCTCTCTGCCCCTCCTCCTGCAAACAAATAAACATTAAAAAAAAAAATAACAAGGAGGGTCTGCTGTACCTCTTATCGGAACATAAAGTTACAGCAGACAAATAGGTGAGAATAGGAAGTCCAGAAACAAAACCACGTGTGACAGAGTGCCGCGTGGAACCACTGACAAGAGGACAGACACTGGCATCTGTTTAGAAGACAGTAGACCCCCTTCCTCCCGCTGTCTGTGACTGTTACTTACACAGGGATTTAAGAGCTAAATGTAAAACTACGAACCTTACCAAGGTTAGGGTAAAATAGAACCTTGTTGATGACCTTGGGATGGGAAACCAAACTCGGAGTAGAGAAGCTCCAAGCACCCAGCTGCCCAGGAGAGAAGGTGAAGCTCTCCTGTAGGCAGAGGCTGCCCTTCCTTTGTGCCCAAGCCTTTCTTCCTGCTTCCTGACCATAAGCATTTCAAAACATGTACTTACAGTTTGGGGGTAAAGTCTCTTCATCCCTCTTCAAACAAGTTTCCTGCTCTGATACGGCACACGCACTGGAAAGGGAAGAAGAGTGCGGAGCGTGGCCCCGAGGGGCGGGCTCCCGGCACCCAGGATCTGCTGCGTGGAGCCTCTGCCCAGGAGCTCCTGGCCCAGCGGCTGTCCCGGAGTCTGCTGCTGGAGAAAGAGGAGAGCAAGAGGTGAGTCCATTCCCTTCAGTTTATTGTGTCCTTCAGACCCCTTCCTGCTGGGTTAGTAAGGATCATGGTGACGGGACTGTTTACAAAAGAAGGCAAGTCAGATGTGTGAAGTATAAGCTCCTTGCAGGCAGAGGCAGTGCCCGAGATAGTGTGTCTTTAACGTTTGAAAGGAGTTTCATTTACTATTTTTTATTATTGAGAGTCCTAAGTTTTGTGGTGGGAAGAAAGTGTGGCTGGCTTATGGAGTCTCTTCAGTGGACCGTGAGTGAACGTGTGGCTGGCCCTGGCTCTGTGCCCTTGGCAAGCCCGAGGGTGCCAGCGCATCGTCCTGTACCATAGATGCTCTGCCGTGTCCCCCACCACCCTTGTTTGTGGTTTCGCTAAGAAAGAGAAACCGGGAAGAAGACCGTTTACGAGGTGGTCTGCACCCTGTCCCCTCATTGCCAGCAGCCTCCCTGGGTCCAGCTTGTCACCAAGCGCAGCTCCTCCCCTTGGCTGGGGTCCCATCTCCCACCCACTCAGGGCACTCCAGTGAGTGCCTCTCTGCTGCGTCCCCTTCCTCCCCACACTCCAGGACAGGGAGCCACCCTGAGTTTTTGCTGCCTTGATCGTAAACCCAAACAGCGTGACCTCCTTTCTGTCCTCTTCCCCAGTCTCCCCGGAGCCCCTCCCTGCCATGTGTGTTCTGGTGAGGGTCACTCCAGCCAGCACACCGCTGAGCTGGCCATGTGCCCCAGTCTCCGGCAGCGTGCCGTACCTTTCTTCTTCCCTCCTGGCTCCCAGAGGGCGAGTCCCTCTCCTGCCTGGCTGGCAACTCCCCGAGGACTCTCTTGGTTCTCCATCCCCCGCCCCTCCCCCAGCCTCCGAATTGTCTGCATCCCACTCCTGTGATGGTCTCCAATTTCATAGATTTTTAAATAATGTCAATATTCTGACAACTCTATATCTAAAAACCCTGAGTTCTCTGAAATCCACATTTACATATGCCACTACTTCCTTGAAATCATTAGTTATTTATAGGATGCCTGATAGCCATCTCGAAGCTGACTTCCCAAATCTAATTCCAGATTTTCCCCCATCTGAGATGGGCTTCTCAGTTGATGGGGCTTTGTCCTTCCAGCAGCCTAGGTCAGATGCTTTGGAATTATTCTTCCACACCCAGTTCACCCATAAGTCCTGTTCTCTCTATCAGAGATGTTCAGAATTGGACCACTTTTTGCAGTGGGTTGTGGTCTAGTCTTGGCAGACCCATTATGAGCCTTTCGTATGAAGTAGAGGTCATGGTACTTCTTTGCTCACAGCTTTCCAGTGACTTCCTCTCCAGTCAAAGGCAAAATCCTTATGAGGTGGGCAGGGCCTATGCGATGCCTCCCGTTTCCTTTCTGACCTCTGCTCTTTCGGCCCGTGAGACAGCACACAGCCGTTGCTTTTGCTGGAGCTCTTCAGCCCCTTCCAGATATCCCCTGTGGCTCACGTTGTGCTCATGGCCAGTCTCTGCTTAAATGTCCGCTTCTCAGCAGGGTCCTCCTTGCCTGTCCCCCCAGCCCTTCCTGTGTTTATGTCTCTCTTGTGTCTTTCTCACGTTCAGACCACGTTTCCCTTACCTTGCGTTCCTTGTCTGTCTCCCCTCACTAACCTATAGGCTGCTTACAGCCGGGCCTTGTCTCTTTTCTTTCACTACTGTATCCCTGGTACCTAGGATGGTGCCTCGTGTTTGGTTGGGGGCTTGTTGGAAGAGTGAATGAATGCGTCATGATTCCCAAAGTAGATTTTCATAGGTCTGTATCATTTAAGCAGTTGGATCTGATTGTTTTTCTTGAAAAGATAAGTTAAAAAAAAAAAAAAGACAAGTGTACGGAGTGAACAGCTCACAAGTGTGTTAGGTGGTGGTGGGATGTTATTTTGAGTTAATTTTAAACCAGAAGCAGCAATCCACACATCTGGATAATTCGTCAAGAGATAAGAATTAATTATAAATACCAAAATAAGCCATAGAAAATAAACCAAATGGGAGAATTAATGAGTGATGCTACAGAAGGCTAAAAACATTATTAAGAGAATGGTTCTGCTTCTCATAACAGTTCTACCCTTAGTGAAAAGCAAAGTTTTAACAAATTAAGAGTAGGAGTGCCTGGCTGGCTCAGTTGGTGGAACAGGTGGCTTTCGATTCTGGGCTTGTAAGTTCGAATCCCATGTTGGATGTAGAGATTACTAAAAAATTAAATCTTTAAAAATTTTTTAATTAAAAATATTTATAGGAGACGAGTGATAAATGTTTTCTTCCTCATTTTCCAACGCTGTAGGTTCGAAGAGCAGCTTCAGCAGTGGCTGTCTGCGGACGCGGGAGCGTTGACAGGCTCGTCCCTTCCGCTCTACCTTCCGCAGACGCTGGTGTCTCTGCCTCGGGCTGTCGAGCCCGTGATGAAGTCAGTGACCGCTGCTAGCCCTCAGGTGGGAGGAGAGTACATTTGGCGTTTGAATTAGAATTGAAGACTGAGAGAGCGGTGGGGAAAGTCACATCTCCATTCATCGTATGGTATTGTGACCAATACATTACTAGCTTAAATTAGATATTTTCTTAATTTGTCAGGGTTCTAGAGGCCCAGCTACTTCTGAGTTTCTATTTGTGATATGAAGGGAAAGCGGAATTATGACACGCTTACAGCTTACAAACTGAACAGAACCCACGACCGTGTACTGACACACGGTGAGGGCATTGAGGAGCATAACAGAAGTGACGCTGGTGGCTTCTGTTTGTGCACCTAGTGTCCAGCCCTTGGCACCCCCAGTCTTCCTCTGTGGGGTTAACTTTCCCTGCGGAGAATTAATGACCGAGGAAGGTAAGCTCCCAGATGTCAGGGGCTCACCCAGGAGTGTCCAGCTGCTCTGTGGCTGAGCTGCTTTTCAAAGCCAGACCTGATTGGCTCCGAAGCTCAAGGTCTTTTTACCTCACGATGATCTTTCAGTGGTTTTCGTCATAGATGTACAGTGCTGGACAGTTTAAAAAGAATGCTCCTGGCCTGGCTGTAGGAAGCCCTTCAGTAGGAAGAAAAGCAAACTAAGGCGTACTATTTCCACTCATCAGTTTGGCAGATACCTTAACAGTGTTTGTATGTTTTGACCTAACAGTTCTGCGCTGCAGAAACTACCGTGTATAACAGAGTTAATGGGGTTTTTGTTGCAGTGCTGTTCGCTGTAGCAGTAATCACGCTGCATACAGAATAGAAACTAAATACCCAGAGATGGGAGTGGTTAAGCAGGTACAGGACAGATGATGGAATGGCCCCCAGCCTTTGACAGTGATATTTTATACAAATGACACTGGAAGCTGGTGATACAGTCTGAAGAGAAACCTGCGTGCAGGTGACGCAGCCGTGCCTCGTGGGCTGAGAGAGGCTGGAGGGACGGACCACAGGTGCCCAGAAGCGGGTCTGTCGAGGCCAGCAGGCTGCAGATGAGGGTTCCAGCACGAGTCCGACGCGCTGCCTTCAGAGAGAGTATATGTGGGTTTATGGATACCCCCAAACTATTTTTAGGTTCTTTTTTATTTAAATAGAACGAAAGGACAAGGGAGCAACCGCCGTTGTCAGAGGCGACAGGCACATCTGTGACCGAACGGCTGAGGCACCTGGAAAGGCTGGTGCAGAGTTCGAGGGAGGAGGAGGCCGCCTCGGAGCTCCGTCTCTCTGCCCTGCTGGACATGGTGGACATTTGAGCTCCAGGACCCGAGAGAGGCAGAGTCTCCCAGAGATTTGTGCTTTTACTCGAAATAACGTTCTTCTCAGCTGGCTGGTGCACTGTTGGAAATGTGATTATTAATTATGCAAATAAACCATTTGAGTGTCTAATGAGGTCATCCCAAGTTTTCAGAATGGAAGGCTCTTTTCTTTGATATTCTTATGTTTTGTCTTCTCAGACTGTCACCCACCGACATAGGCTCTGGGGCAGTTCGAGGCTTACAGGTCTGTGCGCGTCACTCGTCAGCAAAGTTGCAGTCGCTGGTGTGTCAGACCTCAGTGATGCAGGGCCGAACAAGACCCAGGAGCCCGGCTCACCGGGCCCACCTAGCTCACATCTGAGAGAGCCGACAGTACATGGACATAGCAGTCTGCCCTGGAAGCGGAGGGGGGCAAGAGGATTATGTGGAGGAGAGAGAATTCCAGGAGGGGAGTGCAGGGTGGACCTGGGGATAACGTGACACGGCCGAGAGGGTATGGCTCCTGGAGGTGTCGGTGTGGCAGTGCTCCCAGGTGAGGGGTGGGCCACAGAGACCCTTGCTGCCTTATTCTGAGCGCTATGAGAATCAGTTGTGGGAGGATATTAGGAGAAAAGTGACTTGGTCACTTGTTTTAAAGATGGCATACGGGGGATTCTGGTCAGCAAGACAAGGCAGGAATCTTGAAAGGGATGCTGAGCAGCTATCCATGTGTAAAAGGAAAAGTATGATCCTGAGTTTGCCAGCACTTGGTATGGAAGAAGGATAAATTTGAGCCATCTACAGAAAGAGGAATTAATAGATTTGGTGATGCTGAGTATGACGACCAATCTGAAATTGGCACTCAGCGTCTCCCTATTATAATCCCTTGGACGGTCCAGGAAGACTGTCTTCTTCTCCTCAAAGCTACAGCATTCTTAGATGATGACCTTGCTTATTTCACCGAGAAAACAGAAACACTAAGACCTTATCCCAGCACCACCAAATCTACCAGCTAATCCCCACTTCCCCAGGAAAAACACTATTCACTTCTTTTAGGTATTTCATCAGTGATTCATTTCATGTTTATCAGTAAAGCCCTTAAGTAATGCTATTTCTTGATTTTGGTTTTAGACATTATCTGTTGATTTCCTACAATGGAAGAAGACTTAGCTCTCCTAGACTATCTTCTCTGCAACATCCTTTATGCACAGCTGTATTTTCACATTTCCTTTTCCACTAGTCTTCCAAAACAGCTTGATACAATGTGGGCTGAAGTCTGCATTTGGAGTTCAGTAGGACTATATTAATACTGTTGGGCATTGAGCCCTGTATTGGTTTGTGATTACATTTCCTTTAGGGATGTGAAAATTAATAAAAGGAAACCTCATTTAAAATGGAGTCAGGAGGCCAGTAGGGGAACCTCCAATGCCCTACCAACCAACGGCAGACCTGTCAGGAAGAGGGGCATCTTGCCAGGATACTATGTGACTATCCCAGCTGGAGGAAGGCAGGTTTCCTCCTGCCCAGGCAACAGTCCAGCCAATGAGAGAATGCTACAGCTCAAGCAATAGGAGGAGCTCAGCCAATGAGAAGCCACGACATTTCCAACACCCAGTTTATGCCAATCGACTTTCTGTTCACAACAGCCCTGCCCACCTCGCCCTTTTCCCCAGTTAAGGGCATGTCCTTCTGGTTTGTTCCATGGACTTATTTATGGTTTTGCCTTAGCTTTCTTGGCTTGTGCTGTGGTTTTCTGCAATTCCCAAAAACCCATTTTTGCTGGCAAGATAACCGATGATTTTATTTTTAAGGTTAACAGGTCCAACTTTTCAGTTTTCCCTGGAGTTAGTTGCCTTTCTTCTTTTCATAATTACCTGTTTTTCTATGTTACTATCACTACTTCACCCAAAACTTTCTGTGCTAAGTGTAAAGCTCCTTCCACCAACACTGTGCGAGGCTCCACTTTCTTTTGGAGATGACCCACTGGGAAACACCCATTTTTCTGCCACAGCATGGACATTTCCTGGATTCTGAGTCCTAGATTTTCCTCTTCCTTTGTTTGCTTTCTCATTTTGATGGAGCCCATATTTTAGCAGCCTTCTGAGCTTTCCTATCTTGTCTTTATATCTACCCTTAAACTTAATTCCTCATTTGAACGAAAATAGAATTTATTTTATTTATTTTGAGAGGGAGAGGGAGCAAGTGAGGGAGGGAGACAGAGAAGTGGGGCCCATCTGGAGCAGGGCTCATGCTCATCTGGAGTGAGGCTTGAATTCATAAACTGTAAGATCATGACCTGAGCAGAATTCAGATGCTTATTAACGACTGAGCCACCTAGGTGCCCTATTTTATTTTACTTTATTTTATTACATATTTTATCTTTGAGAAAGGCCACAAGTGGGGAAGGTGTAGAGAGAGTGGGAAACAGAGGATCTGAAGCAGGACCCACAGGGGCTCTGTGCTAACAGCAGAGCCTGATGTGGTGCTTGAACCCATGAACTGTGGGATCAAGAACCTGAGCAGAAGTTGGATGCTGAACTGACTGACCCTCCCAGGCACCCCTTATCTTTTAATTTTTAATTAATTTAAATTTTAGGGAGAGAGCGACCATGCACACACAAGCAGGGGAGAGGGAATCCCAAGTAGGTTCCATGCTTAGCATAAGGCCTGATAACAGGGCTTAATTCCACAACCCTGGGATCATGATCTGAGCCAAAATTCAGTTGGACACTTAACCCACTGAGCCACCCAGACACCTCAGAAATAGAATTTCAGATTGGTAATCATTCTCCTGTGCTTCTGTTGTTGTTGTTGTTGCTGGAAGTTTTACAAATCATCTGTTCCTAGTATTCTTATATTTCTCAAAAACATGTTTGATGTTGGTCTCCCTCCTCTATTACCCACCCAATGTGTTGTGCTGAGCATTAGTGGTGATTTTCCCCATCCCCAGTAGTTACTGCTGTGTGACAGACTACTCCAAACACATGTAGTAGCAAATTTGGGGAAGATTCAGCTGGGCAGCCTTCTCTAGGGATTGCAGTCAGGGATTGGCAGGGGGCTGTGGTCAGTCACTTGAAGGCTTGACTAGGCTGGATGTCCAAGACAATTCACTCAAATGGTTGGCCGGGGAATGCAGCCCTGTTGGTTGGGGGCTCAGCTGGGCCTTTCAACCTGAGTGGCTAACATGTGACCCCACCATGTGGCCACGGCTAGGTTGCTTAGGGTAGTCAGACTTCTTACATGGAATCTCACAGGTCCAAGTGCAAGTGTTCCAGTGAGCAAAATGCAACCCCAGCTTTGGAACTCATGCAGGATCACTTTCACACTAAGGTATTACAAATAACTGGTTACAGATTCAAGGGACGGGACATAGATCCCACTTCTCATTAGGACGGGCATTAAGATCCTATTATACAAGAGCATGTGAGATGGGAGGTGTTGCAGGAATCTTTAGAAAACAACAGGCCAGGGGCGCCTGGGGGGCTCAGTCGGGTAAGCCTCTGATCTCGGCTCAGGTCATGATCTCACGTTCATGGGCTCGAGCCCCGTGTCGGCCGGGCTCTGGGCTGACAGCTCAGAGCCTGGAGCCTGCTTCCTATTCTGTGTCTCCCTCTCTCTCTGCCCCTCCCTGCTCATGCTCTCTCTCTATCTCAAATATAAATAAGACATTTAAAAAAATTAAGAAAACAATAGGCCATACTTTTTCGGTCTGGAAAATTATCCACCTATGTTGGAATTTTTTGAAATTATTTAATATATTCTTTCCCTCCATTATTTCCCTTCGCAACTCCTAATATTCAGATGTTTGATCACCTGGATTGACCCTCTAATGTTCTCCTTTATTTTTTATATCCTTATTTTTTATCCTACTATCCTAAAATTTCCCTATTTTAAATTCCTATTCTAGGGGTTTAAAATCTGATGTCATATTTTTTATTCCTGAGAGTTTTTCCCCCTAAATGTTTCTTATTTAGAGAATCCTGTTCATTCGTTTACTCAATATATACTCTGAATGTTTACTATCTGCTAAGTATTATTCCAGGTGCTGGAACAAACGTTGGCCCTCACAAGGCTTACATTTTAATGGAGAGATAGGCAGTAAACAAGATAAATATGCAAACTGTTTTGTCTGCTAATCAGTGGGAAGCACTGAGGAAAATAATGTAGGGAGGGTAGAGCATCAGGTGGTTCCGGTTTCATGGGTGCAACATCCTACCTCTGTTAGGACATGTTTTTGTCCAAGTTCTCTTCCACACCTGGCATCATCTCTGTTTCTCAAAATTCTCTTTTTTGGTGTGTTTTGCTGTCTTTCTTCATAGAGGCTTTTCTCAAATGTCTGGCTCACACTGATGAGGGGGCTCTATGGAGCTTGCTGGAAGCTCTGCATCAAGGGATACAACCTGAAAGCTTCATAGGCTTCGCCACTTTTCCACTGGGTCCCGGCTGTCAATGTCTGCAGGTCTTTTAGGGGGCCCATTTGCTCCAGATAAATCCTCTTCTTACTGCCTGAAGTCTTACTATGGCTGAATGGATGAAACACGACTGGGCTCCTACACGAGTATAAGGCTTTCACTCAACCTTCCCCCGTCCCCTGCTTTCAGTAGACCTCAGCTGTGTCTATTTCCTGAGTTCACACCTGCTCTGACTCAACTGTGACAGGCTCCCACTCTGGTAGAGGAAGGGGTCTCTCATCATATTGCTTATTCAAAAGGTCTTCCAATTTCTGCACTTTCCTTGGATTTGTTAGTAAGAATGATCTCTTTTTTGATGGTTTTACTCCTACCTATGGGTTTCAGCTTTCTCTGGCTTAGGGCAGTTATCACTCCTTACATCACAGCTTCTATAATTGTGTTGGTCTCTCTAGTTTACTAGTATCTCTCCCGTTCTCTCACTGTGAGTTTTTATCTTTTATTACTTTATGTAAATAGAGTTTGGATGGGAAATGGAAGTCAATGCCTGTGCTCAGTCTGACATGTTTAACTGGAAATTTTCCCCTTAAAAGCAAAACTGCCACTGGGCTCTTCTCTTCCCATATCCCAACATTGTTCTTATCAGTCATCCATAAGTTGTCTTGCCACATTTAGAGTCACCGATTCTCAGACCTCATTTTCCAGCTCCTCTAAAACCTCTACACAACCATGTCTTTACTTGGCCTTTCTCCTGTTTTTCTGGCTACTCCTTCTCTTCTGAACTGGAAACTATTGCTGCCCCAGGACGCACCCTGAAAATCTTTAGAACACTCACTTTCTAGTTGATCTTGTCCGATCTCTTGTTCTCAAACATCACCGAGAAATAGGTAACTCCTAAATTCCTTTCTCTAGCCTTGTCCTCTCTCCCGAACACCAGTCTACTGCAGTGTACCCACCTGCGTGTCTGATGAGCATCTGTCAATCTAAGTTGAAATTTCCCCCAAATTCCTCTACTTTTGTAAACAATACCATCATATGCCCAGTTGTTCATGCCAAAAACACTTTGGAGTCTTCTTTATCCAATTTACTGAATAGGCTGGAATTCGTAGGGTGCAAGTAGAGAGAAACAGTTTTTTCTCATGGCTGTCTCTAGAAAGTCTATCTGTGAATTTTCAGAAGGATTTTTACACTTTTTTTTCTTTCCAGGATTTAAAAAAAAAAAATTGTTATTTTGCTCATAAAACGTCCAGTACAGTAAAATGCCAAGTGTGCTCCAAGTGAAACCACTTCCATCCCTTGGCTTTGCCAGACTCAGGGTTTGAGATGTCCATACTATATACTGGCGCCTTAGTTCCCGCGCTTTGTGTTTCCACGTGGAGGGATATCCCTGGAGAAAACATCCAACCTGTTTTCTACTCCCAGCAAAGTATGGATTGGTGAATTTGGGAGAACAGAGAGGGTAGCGTATGCTCAGGCTCCTCTGAGTGCACTTTCTGGGGGCCGCAGGCTGGTGGGGATCTTTTCATCGGCACTTGGCTGCATGGTGCTTGGTGGGGCCGCTCTGTGGCCTGGAGGCTGCAGCTGTCCATCTGGTCAGCGGTTGAGAGAGATGCTGGTCTGATTTGGGGGTGGATCAGTATTTCCCTCTCTATTGCAGATCTGAGGCATGTCTTCCAAACTAGCTTTGTATCTGTGGAAGGCTGGTATTTTAATATCGTCTTACTGGTGTGTCATCTTCACCAGTTTCTCAGTGAGGACTGGAAGAGGCAAGGGTCCTTTACTGACCGTGTAAAATCCCAGCGCTCATTCCATTAAAGGGAAGGTGTGTGTGTTCCTCCTTGTCCAAGGAGCCCCTCCCCCCACCGCCTTCCCTCGGCTTGCAGGGGTTCACGCAGGACGGCGGGGCCGGGCTTCTGTGGGGCAGAGGACCCAATGCCCGGCGGCCTGTGGGTTCCGGAGGAGTTGCTTCCGGGCCCTGTGCCTCTAGTCCCTTCCCTCCACCGGATGCTCTCCACTCTCCCCGCGGCCCAGGTTTCTGCTGCCAGGCTGCCCCCGCCCCCAGCGGTCCCTTTCAAGCCCGGCCACTCGGTGTCTCCACCTTTGTCTCTCTTCTCTTTTCTGTCAAGCCCTTTCACCTTTAGTTTATCCTAGGGACTCCCTGACTCCGGGCGCCCCAGTGAGTAGCCCAGGCTGTCCCCGGGTGTCACCTGACGGCCCCCCTACCGCGCTTGGCCCTCCCGGCCCCTGGGCCTGGGGGGTGGGCGGGGGGGTGGGTGGAGGCTCCCCTCACCAGGCCCATCCCCGTCGAGACAGCTAGGGGCTCAGGCTCCCAGGGAGCCTTTCTCCTGTCAGCCTCCTCCCGGGTCCCCTCGGAGGAGCCTGCCCCCCTCATCGCCTGGCTGCGGGACCTCGAAGCTTCCGTCTTCTCCTCAAACACTCACCTCCAGCCAGCCGGCCTCTCGCTCAAGGGCAGGAGCTCTTCCCTGCCTGTGACCTATGCCTGAGCCTCTCCCAGATCGCTCCCGCCAGCCCCGCCGCCTCGAGCGCGGGGACCCTCCCCACGCGGCTCGCCAGCCTCAAGCGCTTTTCCTCCTCCTCCGGGGAGCTAGTCACCGGGAGCGCCTAACCTGACTGCAGGCCCCGCCCCGCCCCGCCCCGTCCAGGCCCCGCCCTCGCCGCGCTGGGGCGTCTGGCTCTCCACCACTGAGGCGGCCGGGCGCGCCCTGGGCCCACCCTCGCGGCGTTCTGATTGGCTGCACTGGCATCGGCCCACCGCGGCCCGCAGGTCTGCCGAGGCGCGAGGCGATGTAGTGAGCGCCCCGAGGTCGGTGCCCGGGCGCAGGCGGGTGGCAGCGCGGCGGCCGTCATGACGGAGGGCACGTGAGTCTCTGCTTCCCGGGACCCCTGCGCGGCCCTGGCACGCCCGCGGGACGAGGCCGGGATCCCCGAGAAGGGCGGGCGCGGCGGAGGGGCCGCGGGGTCGGGGCGTCCGGGAGAAATCCGGCGGCGGCGGCGAGGGGCCCGGCCTGCGCGGAGAGTTCTGGATTTGTGAGCCGAGGGAAACGGCGGCCCTCCCTTGGGCTGCCGGCAGGGGTGGCCGCGGCCTCCGGGCTCCGACCTGGGCCGAGCGGGCAGGACGCCAGCTCACCGGAGCGCGACCCTTTTCAGGTGTCTCCGTCGTAGAGGGGGGCCCCATCGCACCGAGCCCGCCACCGACCTCCGCCGCTGGCGCCTCCGCAGTGCGGGGGGAAGGCAGACGTGGACGTATTTCCCGGACGGGGAGGACCCCGGGCGCGAGCAGACCGCGCTGGAGGCCCACTCGCTGGGGCTGGACA